>JAKJXP020000176.1:32913-46815 GCA_022225965.2 Diatrype stigma | reverse complement strand
TTTTTTTTTTTTTTTTTTTTTTTTTTTTTTTTTTTTTTTTTTTTTTTTTTTCTTTTTTCGAGACGAGGAATATACGAGATACCAAGTTTTTAATTTGAAGTTAACTCGTCTATCGTGCACATGATCAATGATTACATACTACGGAGATATTCAAGTCCGAGTCGTTTTCGGGTCGAGAAAGAACATTTCCTCTATCATCAGGATATGACGATTATTGCATACCAAGTCACGTTGTAGACATACATGATCGGGTCGATAGAACCCTAGCAGTTCATTGTTGCCGTCCCTTACCAGATAAGCTATATATGGCCATAGTCTATCTATGTTATGAAAGGAGTGAAACTTTGAAGGTAGCATTGTTTAGAAAACTCTCTAGAGTGTCGTGGAACAATGCATTGTACAATCTCGACACTTCTAAGACCTCGCGAGCCCTAGTTTCATAATCTCAATGTTTCCAGCCGGGACGGGGGTTTGATCAAACCTACTATTAACCTCTCCCCTGCTCAATCTAATGCCTTAAGCTTCTAGATTATCTTGCAGTGTCCATCTCCTAAAATTCGGGTCTTCGGTGAGGTTCGAGGATGTCTAACCTTTAGCTGTGGTGTGTGTATATATACCCCCGGCAACCAATTACTTGGTGCAGGTCAAATAATCATAACAGCATAGATATTACTATTCAAGCATTCAAAGCAATAATAAGCGTCCATACGCTCTCGTTCACGAATATATACCAACTCAGCTTATCGTCAAATCCAACCTCGGACTTCTCGGACAGCGTTTTTCATCCGTATCATCAACAAGCCGAGTTCTGTAAGGCGATCTAGAAGAGTATCAAAGCTGCCTTGGGAAATACTTTACAACAACTGTGAAACGAACTATCTGAGAAAATAACAATGGATAGAAGCATCAACTTCATATTCATGGTCACCCGAGACTATAGCGTACGCCAGGGAGTGGACCAGATACCACCAACACTGTCTAAGCTAGGACTATCGGTTGAAGCATGGCATAATCTAGAATGTAAGAAATATTGATACCGATTCTAACACACCAGTTTCTGACAAGCTTATATCAGCCACCACACATGCAACGCTCCCCCGCTTCCTGTTTAGGGGCTTCAATGCCCAGTCTGGAGGCGGTTATCAGGGATTGAACGGCGCACATGGCGTAACGCCGCTCGCATTTCTCGGAAACAATTACGCACCACCAAATATGTACCATATGCCCGATCTGAAAATCCTTATCGGCGGCCATCTTAATGCCTCTCGTCATATAAAGACATGTTTCAGTTCCTGGACGGCCGAGTTCGACCTCGCCCTGGGGTTTGCTACGGTTAGCGGGTACATGGCAATTCTGGATACGACCCTGCTCACTGGTACAGTGTCCGTATATTATACTCCGCACCTACAGCGTTCCGGGCTTAGCCGTATCTCATACCCGCAAGAGTATCTGGCCTATGGGCCTATCACCGGTGCGGGATACCACTGCGTGAAGGTGAGCGACTTTATATCAGACTTCATGGAGATTAAGACGGGCCACGAGGTTTCTGACGAGATAATGTACTCTGTGTATGCCCGCCAACACCCGTCGATCACATATGATCGGTTATCGAAGGTGTATCGCATTGCGAAGCATTTCCGAAGACATGATGATACCCGGCCGGACGTAATTCTCTTCATCGCCGCTATATTACTTGCGTTGTTTCACTCAGAAATGGGCAGAAGACCTGGGGACGATATATCAGAGTTGATGTGCAAACGCTTGCGACACGAGCTTGACGCCTATTACAGGCCTGCCTCGGGCTCGCGGTCGCTGGGTTTGATCAGCCCAACTTCCTCGGCTGCTGGACGACCCCTTTTAGACCGGGTGCTAAATCTATTGACGAATTTAGACGGCCATATCCGCTCCAAGTTACAATCAAGATGATGATGATCTCTACAAAGTCTACGTTGGCCTACCCCTATCCATAGGTTATGGGTGAGTTCATAAAAGTTGATAGTGGATGTTACCTAGCTAGCAATGCTGTAGATGATGGAGGATGTTATCGATCACAAAGTTTTGACTAGACTTTTAAAACTTGGAAGAAAACAAACACCGGGAGGAATTTTCAGTTACCTACTAAAATAAACGATACGTTGAAAAAATCAAGCCTGGTTACTTAGTTAGTAGATGCATCAGTTGCTCAAAAGAAGTTTCGATTGTTGCGCAATGAGCTATACAGCTTTATGATAAATCGGGGTTCTCACATACGTTGAAACCTCAACCCGAGTAACAACAAGCAGCTGAAGCGTGATATACGTGGCTCATGGAAGAACGTATCGGCGCCATAACTACATTTAGACCGGGGTTTTATACCAGGATAGCTGGCTGCTAAAAATGCGGCTATTATGCAGTTGTCATAGCGTATAGCACGCCGAGGAGACCTCATCTCAAAAGCTTATCAACAAGTACATACTTCGTGACGCACACAATGAGACTGTGTCCCCAAATGACCGATTCCTGAACTCATTCAGTGGCGGACCAGGGAACGAAGGGCGCACCTGTACCAAGTAACTAGGGCGGCGGTCCCACCCAGACGGAGGAATTCCCGATACCGATAGCCACCAGGGGTTAAGTTAAGGGGGGCCCGGGCGCCGACAGCTTACCAATCGAATTCCAGATCCGAATATCCGAACTTCCGCCCTGGCAGTCTCCAGCTAATACAACTTTCGACTCTCAGAAAGACGATATCTGAACACCGCGTCGTTATTCCCGTTCTTTCTTCTATTTTCCCTACCTCTCTGCGTCCCTAAGGATTCGTTAATACTGTGCTCAGAGCTTACACGGCGGCCGCGCCGATTGTCATACAATTGAACGACTACGTCATCGGCCAAGATAAGAGGCTAGAGTTGACCGGAAACCGTCGGTAGCTGCTGTGACGTAGGTACCTAATGGGCCAAGACGACACCGGCACTCGGGAACCGTCGTTCCTGGACGATGTGGCTTCCGCGACGGAGGAGACGCCTCTCATCCGGTCTGGGGCAAGCTCTTCTCGCCCCTTGAGCGACGACGGCGCAACCGCGGCGAGCTCCGAGATCTACCGAGATGTCGAGGACCGCGATCGCGACGAATCGGACGTGCCGAACCAGAAGGTCGGCCCGGGCCGCGCGTTCGCCATCGTGTTCAGCGTCTACCTTCTGCTTTTCCTGCAAGGTAACCAATCACCACTAAAAACTGCTGCGACATGGTGATCCCACCGATCCCCGGGGTTGGGAGGGGGGAGGGGGAGGGGTGGTAAACAATCAAAAAAAGGAAGGAGAACCGAATGCTAACTTCACGCCGATGCGCCGCAGCTTGTAACATGAGCGGGATGACGATGGCGCAGAGCGTCATAGCCGCGGAGCTGGACGCTTACGAAGACGCCTCCTGGTTCACCTCGTCATTCATGATTGCCGTCTCGAGCTGCGCGCCCCTCGCTGGTCGCCTGGCCTCCATCTTCTCTCCCCGGGCCATGATGCTCGCCTCATCTCTTATCTTCGCTACTGGGTGTCTAGTGACGTCGCAGGCGCACTCCTTTTCTGCCTTCATCCTTGGGCGTGTCATCACGGGCACCGGGGCCGCCGCTTTTAGTAAGTAAATGCTTTGTTTTGTAGTTGGCGACTCACCACAGCCGCCCCAAACTTCGCTCCGCCTCATGGCCATACCCCTGCAGCGGCATCTCTGGAACAGACGCAGCTTAGTCACACATAGTGTTTGCACAACAGACTAGCTCCAACGGTCACTAACGGTATATGGATAGTGGTGCTGTCTTTCATCCTTATTCTGGAACTGACGACTAAGAGACGGCGAGGTCTCTTCATCGGCATGGTGAATGCGGGGTTCACCACCGGCGTCAGCTTGGGTGCTGTTGTCTTTGGCGCTCTAATATCTTCTACCGGTTGGGTGAGCAGATCCGACCTGATCGATTTCCCCCCTTCTTCACTACGGATACTACTGAAGACTACGAGGCGACTGGAAGTTAATTTGGTTCGCTGACGCTGACCCACCACCACCTGATTAGAGAGCGCTCTTCTACGTCCAAGTACCCCTGAGCATAATAGCCGGCCTCGGCGTGTTCCTCAGTATACCCAAGTCCTTCACATCGGGACAGGCCAACGAGGACGATGACAAGTATACCCTGGTCGAGAAGCTGAAGCGAATCGATTACCTGGGAGCTATCCTGTTGGTAAGTACCTACCCACCCACCTACCAATCCCAACCGGAGCGAGCACGCAGAGTTATAAATGAACTAACTTATACCCCCACGAAAGACAAGCACCATCGTACTCTTCCTCTACGGCCTCTCAGCCGCCTCGTCCATCTCGGCGCTTCCCCTGGTCCTCTCGCTCGCGTCGCTCCTCCTCTTCGTGCTGGTCGAGTACCGCGTGGCGGCGGACCCGGTGGTGCCGCTGGCGGTGCTCGGCAGCCGCGGCGCGCTGCTGTCGTGCGCGGCGCAGCTGGGGCTCATGGCGGCGCGCTGGACCGTGCTCTTCTACGCGCCCGTCTTCGCCCTGGCCGTGTGGGGCCTCGCGCCCGCCGCCGCCGGCTCCGTCCTCGTCCCCACCAACCTCGGCTTCGGCCTCGGCGGCCTCGCCGTCGGCTGGCTGCACGTCCGCCGCGCCGGGTCCTTCTGGCTCGCCTCCCTCGCCTCCGTCGCCCTGTTCGCCGCCAGCCTGCTCGTCCTCGGCGTCGTCTCCTCGCCCGACGTCGTCGTCCCTTCTTCTTCGTCCTCTGCATCCGCATCCGCGTCCGCGTCCTCGTCGTGGCCCGCGCACATGACGGTTCTGTACATCGTCGTCCTGTTCGCCAACGGCCTCTGCACCGGCGCCGCCCTCAACTACACGCTCGCGCACGTGCTGCACCTGACGCCGCCGCGCACCCACTACATGGCCGCGAGCCTGGTCGGGACCTTCCGCGGCTTCGCCGGCAGCTTCGGCAGTGCCATCGGCGGCGGCATCTTCGCGCGCACGCTGCGCGCCAGCCTCGAGGCCGGCTTCCGCGCCGTCGACGGCGACGCGGGCGAGGACGACGGCGAGCGTCGGCGCGCCCTCATCCGGAAGCTGCTCGGTAGCCCGGCGCTCGTGCACGGCGGTGGCGGCGATGGCGGACTGAGCAGCCGGGAGCGCGAGGTCGCCGTCGCGGGGTACGCGCACGCAGTCAGCGTGGTATTCTTGTCGGCCGTGGCGCTGTCGGTCGTTGTTCTCGTCGTGCAGGCCGGGACGGGCTGGAAGGCGGCCCCGGCCGAAGAGGCGGAGACGCCGGCTCCGGACCGGGACCGGGAGGGAAGTGCCGGGGAAGATCCCGTCCGAAATGATGTTGGTGATTCCGCCGCTTGTGGAGATGCTTCCGAGCGGTAGAAAACTGAATAGAAGCGCTAGCTCAAACCAGCCTTTCCTTTTATTTTTTTTGTAGCATGTATTCTTTGTGATTACTTATATGCATAGATTTCAAATAGTTAGACCCAGATACATTTTCATTTTAGATCGTATTAGACACATAAATTAAGGCGAGACGGTTGTATCTCGCCTATCTATTCAGGGTTCATTCATGGTGGCCCTTTACACCTACGCAAATGAAGCAGAACGGATAAATCAAAAGTCTTTGCTAATGCAATGCAATGCAATGCCTGCTATGCATGCTACAGACTACATGTACAAGGTGATGGGTGATTCGCTCTAATGACATGCCCTCCCAATAACGCCAAACAAGCCCGTCGCGAAATTCACAGAAATAACCACGAATCATTTACCGCTTGCCTCCGATAACAGCCTCTCGGATTATTACTTGCCTACCGCTCCATGTATGGGGGCGGGGCTTCAGACGGGATCGTGGGTTGCCTAGACGGCACACCATGGGCGTCTCCTCCCAGGCCCGGGGACGTTGTGGTCACCGCATTCATCATCTGGGTGACCTTGAAAAACATATTCGGGAAGTACTGCTGGACGAAAGACTCACTGTTACATGATCCATTAGCTAGTGCACAAAGGGAAGAAGACACCGTTGAAGACGTATGCAACAGTGGTAAAGGGTTTGGGGTATGATGTATTAACGAATTTGTTGTAGTAGGGAGATAACTGGGTCTTGGGAGGGGGGGGGATGGGATATACTCACGTATAGAAGCTATGCTGCGAATTGTGAGGCTTGACGATATTGTGGGAGAGTTCGTGAGCGAGCACAACCCACCACCAAACGGCAGCCTCAGCGCGCTTCTGCAGCTGCAGCTGCAGCCCGTGCCCCTGCGCGCCATCAGCAGAGGCAGAGAAATGCTGCGCGTGCAGCTGCAGGAAGAAGCGGAAGTTGCAAAAGAGGCTGCCGTCGCGGTTGAAGGCGACAGTGCTGCCGCTCGTGTTGTAGAAGAGGTGTAGGGCGGCGGGCCGCACGGCGTAGATGTCGACGCCGATATCGCGGATGAGGGCGGCGAAGGCGTTGATGGCGCGGTGGTGCGATGCCAGGAACTGTGCGATGTCGATACCATCGGTGCGCGACACGAACACGCGCATGCCGTTGGACGCGTCGGCCGCGAACTCGAGGTCGTGCCCGGCGTTCTCGTCGCAGTACTCGGCCTCCTCCCGCACGTCCTGTGTCGTCGGCGGCGCGAACAGTTGCGACGAGTCGTGCGACCGCGTCGACTTGATCGCGTTGAGGAGGTTCTGCTGGATCACCGCCGGGTTCGTGACCCGGCCGTCGTCGTCTTGCTTCGACTTCGAGGACGATGCCTCGGCTGGAGGAAGCTTGACGGGCTCGGGGGCCGAGTCGATGGCGTGCTTGGGCTGGTCATCCGGCTCATCCCATGTGTCGAATCCAAACCGTTTAGAAAGGTTAGAGAATAGACCTCTGCTTCTCCTATTCTGCGAGGGCTCAGGGAGGCTAGGTGGTGATTTGTTGCCTTTGTCTTCTGGAGAGTCGAAGCCACCGGGCATACGCGGTGGGGGCGTTCGGTTGTGCTCTCTAGCGGCAGCGGCGGCTACTTGGGTTTGCTGTCTAAACTCCTGTTCTCTTTCCCTTATACGGGTTTGCTCGGCGTCCAGTGCCTTGCGTCTCTCTTCTTCCGCAATCCTGGCCTCGGCGGCCTTTGCTCTGAGGATACGGTCGACGTTGTATCCGCGAGCTCTCAAGTCCAACAAATCTAACTTCAGGAAGGGCTCAAAGAAAAAATACGCCTGTTGGCTTGGCCGATTTAGGATGAGATGGCACACAGCCTGGCCTACTTGATACATATCTGGACGAGCATTTTCCGCTGCTACGTACAGCACCCATCCGTTGTTAGTCTTGGAGCTTGCCGCGGACCGCTTCTCCGTATGCGATTGGCCCTGCCCGCGAAGTGAGCGACGGAGCGCGACCGACCGTACCACCTGCACGCTGAGGTGGGTTTCAAGCCATTTTGCATCATGCTTGATGGCATCGCGCGAATGTCTAGCATACTCGTGGATAAAGATCTTGGATCGCTCCAGAACATGTTTCCGTAGCCACAATGCGCCCTCCTGCTTCGAACTGTGTGGTCCAATCCTCAGATCCTCTTGGACCGTATTGGCAAGTGTTGGGGAGCCAAGAGCCATGTAGAATGCCTCCAACACATCTTCTTCGGGTGCGCAGATAAGATGCTCTTTGAACAAGCGGTAGCTGATGTAGTCGTCTAAAATGACTATCTGCTGGGGGGAAGCGAGTTGGTAATGCCTAATTGGCGCCTCCTCTTCCTCGGTATCAAGCCCCTTTTCCTTTGATGCAACGCTGATTTCCTTGAATGCCAGCAAAAACGGCGCGGCTTTCATTTTCTTCCAGAGGTCCTTGTCTTTCTTGAGGGCCGACATATCGTCTGCCAAGGTTCTGAGGAGGTTTAAGTATTTGTCCGGGCTCTGAAGAGCACTGAGGAGCTTCGCAGGCTCATCCGCTGCACGATGGGCAATTTCTAGCTTCGTCGGTTCTGTCTTGGATCCGCATCTGAACAGGAATGCGTTGGCAGCAGAACCAAAATCAACAAAGTCGAATATATCTCCATATAGCAACGAACTGCCCAGATAGCATTGGCGAGGACTCAGGCGGACCAGATCATTCGAGTTGCTGCTGAAGCCCTTGGATGACCGCTTAGATCTAGTAACCGGTACAATGGGTGAATCTCGAAGTTTGACAATAACATTTTCACCGAGCTCATTGATGCGGGTGGCAAAGTATTCAAACAATGTCACAGCCTCTCCGTGGGTCGTCGGGGGCTTTCTAAGGAGGCGGGTAGCACATTCAACGATAGGTGGATCAGTGACGACACCGAACTTGTTTGCATGCGCGTGAAGCTCCCTCTTAAGAATATCGAACCCTAGCACAGAGGAAGATACATTTGTAAAGCATCCAGATGGGGGAACAAGTTGTTTCGGGTTGCCCAGTAGGGGAAGAAATGCCTTGTTAGCTGCGGCGATATTGAATGATGCATAGCCGTTGCTATGATGGTTCGCAATGAAGTAGTTCATAGCCTCATCGCGCAGTGACGCGTCGGAGGAAGCCATCATGTCGACAAGCTCTGGAACGGTCGGGTACGACCTCAAGCCCAAGGATGCCAGGAACCTCCCTTCTGGCGATCCAGGTCGCAGCCCTCCTGCTGGCCACTGAAGAAGCCGGAGCTGAAGATTTCGGAGTGCCGGCTTCGGCTCAAACAGCTCCGAGACCTTATAAAGTTGCGAGGTTCCTTGACTGGATGCTTGCCCGGAAGGACCCGCTTCTGCCGGGCATATGCGGGATTCCTTCAGTTTCCTGAGATCATCGTTGGGAATGTCGGCACGCACAGAAGCTAGGTACTTGATCAATTCCACGTGACTCCATTGAGACTTTGCCACACCTTCATCTCCAGCAGAAGGACTGAGCAAGCGTTTGAATATCGTGTCTAAGTCCAGAGTCTTCCTCACCCCGAGCGCCGTCAAGAACTTGTCTTTTAGTGATGAACAACCCTCGATAGTGGGAAGATCGTCGAACAGCTTAACAGAGGGAAAAAATGCCTCCGTGGGCTTCCGCATGCCCAGTTTTGTAGGCATCACGGTATGTGCCTGAAGTAGACTTATAACGGCATTCTTTGTCCCTTGGTTCAAATTATCCCAGTTCTTAGACAAAACTGTTAGGATTTGGAGTGCGAACTTAGGTGACTTTGTCAGATTTTGCTCGTCTGATCGCCGAGATCCCGTCTCTCCCACAAACCGTATCCAGGGGACAATCTCCAGAGGATCCCAACCGAGTGCTTGCAGTTCTGTGGCCGTACATTTACTGGTGAACTCCAGAGGTATTGTAGTTGGGGGGACAGGCAGCCCCGCGGGAATCTTGTTCGGGCTCAGATAGTTTCGAATGTTGCCTAAAGCGATGATATCGCCTTGGGCACCCCCATCCTCACTCATAATAGCCACCGCAACATCAAGAAGACTATCTCTGCTCGGAACATCGAGCTCCCCAGAAGCAGCCGTTTTCCCGACCCATTGAATGAAGCTAACAAGCTGGTTTTTGTTGAGGGGTTTGCCAGACAACTCATCCCTTACATCCTGAACAGTTATAGTAGTCAACAGAACGAAGTCAATTAGCTTTTGGACAAAGCCGATATCCTTGAGTTCTGGTGGAATGATAGGTATCCCGCTAACAAATTTCGCAAGTTCTTCCGAGCCGAGGCGCACTTTCGTAGTGGGCAACACGCCTCGACTACTATACACCTCAATACATGGCTTCTTATAAGACGTCCAGAAAGACTCTTCAATGATCTGGGAGACATGGCCGCTAGGGGTGGAATCACCAAATGTAAACGCATTTAGTATGTGTTTTGCTTCAGGCATGTGCTGAGAAATTTCCTTTGCAGTAATACCGCTAGCGGATTTCTCGGAGGATCGCAAGACTTTCTGTTGGAGCTCTTCCATCTCGTGGCAGAAGGCAATACGCGTCATAATACCAGCAGCTCGTAGCATCTCAATATTCCATGTTCTAACCCATCTCGCATTCAAATCGATGGCCTCTCTTTCGACAGTCGGGATAACCGAAGGGGCTGAAATATGCAAGCCAGCACCAGTCGTTTGAGTGGTCGGAAAACCAATGAATATTCGACCACCAGGCTTCTTGGTTGGAAGTACGGAAGCAAACACATCAGTAGCCTTAGTAAGAGCGCCTGAACTTGCGGACTTCTCGGAAGCTTGTGCTTCGTCATAGGAAGATGTCAAAATAGACAATTTGGCGACTTTCGGTGGTGGTTTCTTAGTTGCTCTCTCTAGTTCTGCGGCGAAACTCGAGGCGACAGAGGTCTTGATAGCGGCAGTTGTCACCCGTAAGAATATACTCGAGGTAGAGATAGCCGTGATGTCTTCAGATATAGCGTCTTGAGCTGCCTTTTCTTCCTTTGCCACCTTTGCGTTCTTGGACGTTGTCGAGCCAGTAGTAAGCCTCGAAAAGAAACTTCGAAGAGATGGCATATCCGTATTACCACTCATACCATAAGACTCGGTACCTTTAGCGGCGGCTGCGGCCTGGGGTTTCCAGCCGATCGCACTCATATAGGCAGCATCTATCTGGGCACTTGCACGCTCGACGCTCTGGATCTTCATGAGGCGCTCCTTCGTGGTCGTCTCCACATCTCGTGACAATGCAACCTGCGCACTGGGGCTGGACTTCTTGTGCAGGCCCAGAATCTTATAGTCGTCTATCCAGAACTCAATATGTTCCAGCGCCACAAACGTCAAGCTCGTGGCTAAGAACTGGCTCACTGATAGCAAGTTGGGCAATGTCGTCGTCGTGTTTCTGTAATCCAAGACGAAGGCGGTGTCGGAGTTATTGCGTTGGTCTTCGGGGAGCTGCAATTTTCTGGTGAAAAGAGCGTTCCCCTTCCAGTAGAATGCCATGGCCTCGGGTCCTGAGCTCACGAATGGCTCCTCACAGTCAGCAAAGACGCTGTAAAATCCCACACCAAAAGCACCGATCTTAGTCTCGTCCGGGTTTCCCTCCGCTATCCTCTTCAGCCGGCCCCAGTCGGTCTTAGTGAATGGTTGGCCATTATTCTGTACGACGAGTCGCCGGAGAGTATGATTCGTGAGGATATGTTTGAGAATCTCGGATCGGTCGGTCGTTGAAGGTAAAGGGACTTGGACAGAAGGTAGCGTTTCCCACTTGATCTTAACGGTGGTGGCTTGCGCGTCGGCGGCATTCTGGATCAATTCTCGCAATGTCGTCCATTCTCCAGAATAGCGGGCAAGAACTTTATCTATTAGGGCCCTGGTGTCGACAGTGACGGCTTCTTCGTCCTCTCCATCTCGTAGAGCAGCTGCCCGCAGGCGCCCGTAATCCATCTTGGGTATCCGTAGCGGTGTACTACTGGTGTCGCGATCCTTCAAAGGGGTGAGTTTTCCCCTCCGGAGGGAATCAATAGATAATACGGTTAGCTTTCAGTTCGTGGGTGCATGGACCAGCGAACAAAGTTAGACTTTCTCGCCAGAAGTCTGGTGCTTATGACTGTGGCAAAATAAGGCTGAGAGTCGTATGAACCATGGCTGGTTTGTAGCGACTCCAGGTCTGGCTAGGTAGTAGGTAACTGGTTATTATGGGTAAGAGAACACATGCACCTCTATTGGAAATCAACTGGAAGAACCTAGGACGGAGAGAAGGGATAATCTATGCAGTAATGGCGTTGCAAGGAAACAATCAAAGATGCGATGACAACGAAGTACATGTAGATGTAAGTATGATGCGGTCCTTTCAGTTCGACTCGAGACTTCCGATGTTTCGGGACGGTGATGCAGATACTCAGTCCGCCCAAGGTGGCACGGCGTTGCAGTGGTACGTATTGTGCATACCTACATACATCCATACCTGTCAGCCTGTGTACCCACAGGCTACCTACCCAGCACCCCAGCTACCTAAACATGTGGTTTACCCCAGGCACCAGGCTCACATGCCGCCCAGTCTTCATTGTTCTGTGCCCGCTAGGCAACCTTATAAATAGGAGCTAAACCAGCTGTAGTTCCCTAACTCCCTAACTTCCGTATGAACATACATACCTAGGTACCTACGGTTATCTTATCGCTTAACTCCACTAAGTCCGATGACGTAACCGCTATACTCCGCCGCCACCACCTACCGCTATCACTATCAGGAGCATAAGGCGGAAGCGCCGCTTGTATAGGTAGATTAGAACCCATATTCGAGGTGAGCTGATATAGCTAAGCCGTGCAGGTTAGTTGCACTACCGGTAGTATATTATCTACATATCTCTTGGCGGTTGTATATATTTCTCACGCATGATCTAGATCATAGCCGCATGCCGCCATCTGTAGCCCAAACGCGTTTCGAGGTGTGGCGGGTGTATATAAGTCCTAGTAGGTCTCTATCGCAGCACATAACGATGAGTGTTTCCTTGTTCCGAATCTGCCAGACAGATCTTTATACAATTCTATGGGTGACTGTCTGGACCATTCCGAGAAACCCATCTACTTCCGGCTTCTAACTACACATTCGGTCATTTCAAGCACTTACCGTCACTATACACTCCTGTTACCACTAACTACAGCGCCGGTAGCCTGCTATATTAATCGTCCAGAAAGTCAGGTAGGCGGGCATACGTATTCCCTGAAGGCTTCGAACATTAGATCTCCTGGAGGCTTTGGCAAGGCCAGTGACAGAACCTTCCTGGCCTCGGGCTATTAGCCCAGAACGGAGCTCGCGAGAGCTTCAACCTTCTACCTGATGGACAGTGCCCGAGAAAGGGTAGACTGGATCAATGCTCTCCCCCAATATCTCATGTACAGAATTCTTTCTAAGCAAGTACTAATTATCATAGTAAAATGGTCGTGCAAGCTTCTTGATGCCCTGTATCTGCGCTTAAGTTCCAAATCATAATAATTGTCGTAATCGGGTCGCAAAATGTATCATGCCAAACCCCCTTGGTTCTGGGCGATCAATATCACAGGCTACCGGCGCTATAGTCGGCGGTACTAGCGGTAGTTATATGGTGACGGTAAGCGGTACTTCAGATGGCGGAAGGTGGGAGAAGCTGGAAGGAGGTGAGGAAGGAACAAAAAGGAGTGAAGGACTCTTTAAGGAAGAAGGGGACCTGATGTTCTATATATCAATCAATCAAGTAAAGCAGGTCGGGTACCTGGTTGTGGGTAAGCTTCACCGATCCGAGCCCTTTGCATGCATGCATCCTGCCTGCTACAGTAGCCACCCTACTAGTACTGCATACTTGTGCCTAACCAGTTAGCCGGGATGCAGAATAGCTGAAGGTCCGGTTGAGATAGCGGGAGGCTCCATTGAAGTTTGGACGGAACAGGATAGGAAAGGGTGAGGAGAGCCGCGCCATGCGCAAGGAAAGTCGGGGCACATCACGGCGCGGCGCAGCGTAGTGCAGCACGGCGCTTCCCTGCCCAACTTCGATTTGTCTGCCCTGCTGCAGCCCGGGCGCGCATGTCTCACTCCGGCCGCAGGAGCCCCGACCGGCTCGAGGCGAGGAGGACCAACCCAACATCGGTCTCCAATGGATGCTGAAGGAGGGGGAAAAGGGGGGTGTTCTGGATGAAGACCTTACCAAGGCTGCGGCCCGGAAATCAGGCACAGGTGGGTTCGGTTAGTACTTGAGCAATCGCTCGGCCTGTACCTTGCAGCAAGCAGGCGATGGAACAAGCGAGTAAAAACCCTCGATTCGCAGATCTCACTCAGCCTTAAATATAGTGGGATGCATGATAAGAACGGTACTAAGAAGAAATAAAGGGGAGAAAAAAATAAGTAAGCACTGGAAAGTTCCTTCTACCCCTTGCCCGGTGGTTCGTTTTTTTGGGGGGGGGGGGGGGGGGGGGGGGGGGGGGGGGGGGGGGGGGGGGGGGGGGGGGGGGGGGGGGGGGGGGGGGGGGGGGGGGGGGGGGGGGGGGGGGGGGGGGGGGGGGG
>JAKJXP020000176.1:3210-24414 GCA_022225965.2 Diatrype stigma | reverse complement strand
TTTTGTTATTTGTTTTTTTTTTTTGCCCCCCCCCCCCCCCCCCCCCTCTTTCCATTACGGCTATAATACTAAGTCCAGCATGCAGGTTCTCAAGATCCTTTGGTCTGAGCCTCGAGGTGCCGCAAACGCCGGGTTCTCCGAGTGGGAAGAGAAAGCAACAGACGAGGGCCCGTTTTACGTCGGGTACCGGAGATTCATCGTCGTCAGGACCGATGAAGGTCACAGCACTTGCATGTTAGTGAAAGCGCACACGCGCAGAGCTTCTCCCGCCCTACCACCTTGTCCCCCGTCCCTCCTCCCTAGCTAATCGATCAACCGCAAGACCTATCTCCACATACGAAGGCAAGGCATGCAAGAAGAAAGGCATCCGGGCGTCCAAGCACGGCATCGTCTATGAGTATTCCGCGCGGCATCGGAAACCGCCCCGGCTCCTGAAGAACGAGCCGGAGCTGGGATACGATCCGGTCGCTCTGGAAATCTACGCGCTCAACGAAAAGCTCGCGCCCGAATCCCGGGTCAACTACTCGAAGCTGGTCACGATCGAACACAACGTCAAGGTCTTCTTCATCGGAAGGGTCATACAACAGCACCTCGAATACGTGCAGAACGCGGTGAACGAGTGCTGGGGCAAAAAGAAGACAGAACGCTCGACGAGGAAGCCGAGGAGATAGCACTCACCTCTGCTCCTTCCCTTGGGCTTGGGGGGACGCTTGCTATATAACAGCCCCCCTGGCATTCCACCACGTTGTTGTTGTTTCTCTTCCTTTATTCCCCAAGATGATTACTAACCAGCGTGACACTGGGGTCCGGTTGTGGGCCCATTCCACGATACCTAAAAATTGATCATACGTTTACGTAATGGGGGTGGGTGGACATCACCCTGCCACGCGGGTCTCGCCCCCATTAATTTATTACCTGAACCGGCTGGCAGCTACACGCATACATATGTACGTGCCTACGCATGCAAGTACCGACCGAGTATAAAGGCTGGACATCGACCCCACGGAAATCTCCACTATCGAATTTTGCATACATGCTGGAGGCGCTCTTGGATTCCTACAGATCAACAGATCAGATAACAGGACCGCCGCGGGGCGGGCGGGTACAGAGGACCCTCGGAAATTGGGGGCGGGCTTATGTGCTTGGGCAGACGGGCAGGCAGACGGGCAGGCAAACAGGAAGGCATGCAAGTGCCTACCGATGCGGAATGCCATTTATGTTCCATTGATGATGATACGGGGGCGGGGCGTTCAGGTTGCATTATACTCCTATCGAACATGTCTTGTCATACCTAGGGGATGGGGGGCTCGGTTTGGTTTTAATGTTCATCATGTGGCGGAGCGGATTCAACTATCAGGATTTGTTGTACGTACTCCGCGCTTCTATCATATATCATGATTTATTGATCTACTTCTTTCTTGCCTGGTGCAAGGGTCTAGCTACCCTTTCTGTCCTTATTCCCCCCCTTTTCCTATCCCCCCACTGGCGAGAGTAAAAAACCGGACTTGAACATAATTCTCCACCAGCCAATGCCAGGATACAAGCTTGAACAGTGATATATCGTCGATATGTCAACGCCCTCTGTCCTCATCCACGTCGTCAGCTTAGCTGTCAGCCTAACTGCTGTTCAAGACTGCCTCTGATTGCACAGTTAAACCAGCATTGCTATACACCCTCAACTAATCACTGACTCCATATGTACCCCGGCAGGTCTTGGCCAGGATCTTTCGCGGTCCCCACCGATAACCACCGTACCTTTATTATTTACTTTTGAATAAGAAAATTAATAGAAATCGCAAAAGTATAATGAAATCTGTATATTATTATGTAATTCCCAACGTTTCTTTTATTCCAAACATACAGTGATGTACTATACGTTTTTGTGGTGGAATAATAAGCAGGATTTGTAGTATGTATAGGAACCGCGAAAGATCCTGGCCAGAACCTGCCTGGTCATTATTCTCTATATATGCGCCGTAGCATTCGTTATATTGTCTTGCTTCACCTAGATAGTCCGTAGTGGTATACGACACAATGCATTGGTGTCATCAGTATCTCATAGATCTGTTGTCTCTTTGGGATCTTGGCGATATGTCTACGCAGTCGAAGCTCACACTCCATCATTCATCACATCCCGGCATACAGACCCTCTGGGTTGAGCACCTATAGACTCAGCCGTTTATGCAAATACTTCGTAGCTTCTTCGTGTCAGATATCATATCACAACTTGAATCTACATGGATATATATATGTGTTTGCACGCACCAATTGTTTTCATTTCTCGAGTTGTGTGGTGTACGTTAATGTTCTATTTACTTGTTCTTTTCATCGTAGTCTACATTCATTAAGCATTGCATCGCGCGCGGGAACGACCTGAGCTCCCAGCGAAAAACAAGGGGGTTTGGAGGGTGTAACTAGCTGTCTGGCTGGCTGGCTGACCGGCCAGACATATAATAGGTGGAGGTAGTGATTTCATGATGTCAGGAGAAGTGGGAGGGGGGACACAAGAAGAGATAGAAGACGAAAAAGAAGAGAAAAGAAATCATAACGCCTTGCGTGTCCATCCATTATTCCAGTCCAATGAGTCAACCAGAAGCGCGAGCGTGCGTGTGTGTGTCTGCGTATGCGTCCCATCCGACGAGGGAAGTAGGTAATGCCATCAAAGCCGGTGATACATCGCATCCCGCCTCATCCCTCATCCATCGATCCGTCCGCCCGCCCGTCCGTCCTTGCGTCCAGGTACATTACATGCATACATCCATCCATCCATCCATACCTGCGTACAGTCTTCACTCTTTCCTGCTTCCCTTCTTCATCATCTCTCATAAAACAAAATCAAACGTTGTTCGTTCGTAGCAACAATAACAATCAACCAAACAATTCTTTCCCCCGCCCATTTCCTCCTTCCTTCAGCGGCGGAAGAAGAAAAAAAGCAAAAAGCCCTCCCGCTCAACACATCCGAACCCAGCCCAACCCTAACCCCGCTGCCGGCTGCCCCCCGCCGCGCTGCGCCTCTTCCGCTTCTCCTCCTGGTAGAAGTTCGACGCCGACGACGACGGGGCGACCTCGCTCGGGGCGCCGACGGACGACAGGCCCGGGATGACGCAGTGGTAGGACTTGGTTCCGCGCTCGCTCGCCGCGTCATCATCCCTCTCCGCCTCGGGGGCCGGCAGGTATCTACCACCAGCGCCGCCACCGCCGCCCATCATGCCGATATCGCTCTCCTCGTCGATGACGGACGTGGTGGGGTTCGCCGCCGCAGACTGCCGGTTGCCGCTGCGCTGGTAGCTCTCGGCGCGCTGGTAGCTGAAGCGCCGGCCGATGCCGAGACCCATGCCGCCGCTTCCGCTCCCGCTCCCGCTCCCGCTCCCGCCAGCAGCGGCAGCGGACCCGCTGCCGGATGCGCGGCCCTTCTCCGCTAGGCGGCGCGCCTCCGCGCGCAGCCGCTCCTGCTCGCGGTCCGTGTTGCGCTGGGCCGTGCTGTAGACCTTGCGGATGCCGCCGGCCTTGCGCGCGTTGGCGTGGGTGTTGTTCCGCGTCGTGGTGGACGTCTCGTCGCTAGTGCCCGTCGTACCCGTGGTGCCCGTGGTTCCCGTGACGTCGGTCCCGACGTCGGTCGCGACGTCGTCCCGGTACGACGAGGGCGCCTGGTAGTAGCTGCTGCCGCCGGCCTCGGATCCCTCCTTGGCGGCGCTCCGGCTCCGGCTGCCGCTGCGGTGCTTCTTCTTGGTCTTGCGCTCGTCGTCCGTGTTCGCCGCCGAAGACGCCGCCGCCTTGGACGACGAGGACTTCTTCTTGTGCTTCTTGGGCGGGGGGGTGTCCTTGGTCGGCGTGCCCTCGCGGTGGCTCAGCAGGTCGCTGCGCTCGCCCGAGACGGTCGAGTGGCTCGGGTTCGTCGACCCGTCCCACTGGCTGCCCTCGCTCTCCTTGTTGATGCCGCCGACGCGCGCGGCCTTCTCGCTCCGGTACGCGCGCAGGTTCCGCTGGGCCTCGGCCTCGGCCTCCTCGTCGACGAGGACGCCGTCCTCGCCCCGCCGGTGGCGGTGGTCCCGGTCCTTCTTCTTCTCCTTCTCGCGCTCCTTGCGCTCGCGGCGCGCCTTGCGCCGCGCCCGCCCGACGAAGTCCGACACCCCGCCCGTGATGCCCGTCATGGTGCTCTGGGTGTCGCCCGTGTCGCCCGTGACCTGGGTCAGGCCGCCCGTGTACTCGGTGTTGGCGTGGTCGTAGTCCTTGTAGGCGCTGCCGCCGCCCAGCTGGGTGGTGGGCGTGGCGCCCGACAGGATCGTGCCGTTGGGCCCCTTGCGCCGCAGCACCGTGCTCTTGTAGTCGTCCCAGTCGTCCTCCCGGAAGTAGAAGCCGCCGTTGCGCGCCCAGAAGAAGAACCAGATGCCTCCGGCCACGAGCGCGCACCCGATCAGCCCGAACACCACGAACACCCCCGTGTTGTTCACGTTCCGGAAGTTCGTCGCCCCCTTGTGCGGGTCGTTCTTGTACCCGGAGTTGTCGCCGTCGGCCCGGGCCGCTAGCGCGGCCGTGGCGGCTCGGGCGACGAGTGGCCCGAGCTTCGCGTTGATCACATTGGTGGCGGTTGCTGGCAGGTCGTCGGCCGAGCGGACTACGATGGCGGGTGATCTTGCGAGCTCGTCTGGAGTCGCTGCGCTTCTCTGGCTAAGGCTGACGGCCGACGAAACGAAGAAGTCGCGGGCGTGAGCCACCAGAGTGGGCACGAGTGGTGCCATCTTGGGCTAGTGGAACACGTGTGCTTCGCAACAATCGGTGGTGGTGGAATGCTCCTACTTTGTAAGCGGAGGTCAAAGAATGGATTGATGCAGTCGTGATGTCGTGGTTGACTGGTCGACTGATCGGCTGATTGATCAATTGATATGCAATGATGGAATGGGATGACTCGGCTGGTATTTTTGCTGGATTGCTGGAAGTCCCAGCCAACACGAGATGGACGTGACCAGTTCAAGGTGGGTGTGCCGTGTATGCTGTGCCGTGGTCGTTGGTTGTTGCTGGTACAGAGGAATGGATGAACGATCGTGCGGAATCCCCAAGTATTCCCCTCGTATCGTGTGTAAGTGCGTAGTAACGTTAGTAGAACGTCAAAAGCAGTGTGTTGGTAGTATGTTGGTATGTTTGGGAGGAGAATTGTGTTCCCTCCAACTCTGCCGAGAGGTTTGGTTGTCGGGTGGTTTCTATGGCTAGGCTAAAATTCGTGGCTGGGGACATGCATGCATGCGTGTGCTGTGCCGGGGATACAAGGAGGTTGGGGATGGGAATCGAATGTCAATAGATTACGTAGCTGCGTAATTGCTGTAGCAACGGTGTGTGACTGAACAGCTGAAGTATGTCCATAGGTACGTACCCAAGTACCCAGCCTGCCAGCCACACCTAACGACACTCAATGCACCTGGTCCGTGTGCAGCAGCAGCCGGGCTGTCGGGTGATAGGCAGACCCCACCGTGGGGGAACTGTCTAACTACCTGCTATGGTAGTAGGTATGTATGTATGTACAGTACCTATCAAACCCTCCCTCTATCAACCCGTAAACCGACTGCCCCGAAGCGCCGGCATCGATCGACCTCATTTGCACATCAGTTCGTCAATCCATCCGTGCCCCCTTCCCCCCTCCCCAGGGTCCCCATCTATCTGCATCTATCTGCACGACGACGACACTTTTCATGCGAACACTTCGCTCCCCCCAATGGTAACGTGATGCCAACGCTTCATGGCATTTGCCAAGACGAGACTGGCCCAGTCCACCACCAGTCGCGACTGGCCGTCTGTCTGGCCTGGCTGGGCTAGTTATTATTCGCTGGCTCGCGGCTCGTGGTGTCAGTAGTTTCTATTTTCTGGCTGGTTGAGCTGACGGGCAGCCTCAGGCGGGCAGAGGGCAGAGGAGAGAGATATGATACATAAGAAACCATCCATAGCCGCCAGGAGAAACACCCAGACACCCAATGTTCGGTCACGCTTTCGTGCCATCATGCTACGCTGAGGATTGCGTCGAACCGCCCGCCTAGTGGTTATTATCCCAACTTCAAGTGGCGTATCAGGACAGACGTCCGAGTGAGCAGGTACCAGAAAGCTCCAGTGTTCGTGCCATTCGACTAGCTACCTTGTTAGCAGCCAGCTTCTCGACGTTTCACATATGTGTCAGCTTTTCGGTTTTTGTTTTGCTGCTATTTTCTGCCCTGCCCTTTCTTTGTTTTCCCTTTCTTTCTTTTTCCTTTTTCCCCAGTGTATTTCGGCAACATATTTCCTTGACATGCACGTCAATGATAGGCCCGATCATTCAATCCATCGTACTCGTTCGCTTACCAGCTTACCTACCGTCCACTGCATAGCTGATACCTAGTAGCAATTCCGAAAATTTGAGCACACAGCCTACATACTACTGCATCAGTAAGCATTTGGGACTGCCCAGGTAGGTGGTCGGCCGCTCGCGAGGGCGAGTATGCATGCCGCTCCGGCAGAATGTGACGATAGCTCCCCAACTCATATAAAGAGCGTAACAAACAAAATCTACGAAATCAATGTTGGATAGTAATACGCCCTTGCGTAGTTACATATGGATATGGATAGCAATATCTGGGTTTTCTGAGACATCTCGTCTCGGACACTTTGCACCTTACTCCCGAATGGTCTGAACAGGAGCAATAGGACTTACAGGTAGTGGCGAAAGCATGACCGCATTCCGGGCCTGGATAGGCGGACCACACAGCTATCACAACGTGGCCGGATCGCCGTCGTGTCCGATGTCATACAGGAGAGAAAGAAAAGGGAGAGCAAGTTTTGGCTGTTACACGTACGCACATAGTATTACTTTAGCTGGTGTTTGAATGGATGTATTGTCAACATCGTATGCGTTGACGGATGAGGATGACAAGAATCTCGTGGTCCTTTCCGAGTCTCGTCACGCTATTTTGGTTTGAAGGTAGCATACATGCGTACATATTTCTTGGCTATTACTATCCTGCATCCGTCCCAAGTAACGAGGTGGCGAGGTATCTATAGAACATGTATAGCCGGACGCTTGTTAAGAGCACGGGCACCTTTGTGGACGAAAGAAAACAGGGCGCGTTGACTACCTATCCATCGTCATGAGATCTGACCTGACGGAAAGACATATCCAACCATTCGTCCCTTTTTCCTCCACCCAGTGGAAATAACAAAAACTGGTCAGGCCACACAACGTAATCTGCTGCCGAGCAGCCACCGGCTCAAATCGATCCGTCATCTTCTTCTTCCCACCCCTGCCTTATGTAGAGACCTCTTCGGGAGGCAGCAAGGGCGATTAAATTGCAGGAAATGAACATAAATTCCCGACTTCAATGTCTATCGTTGTTGTGTTGTTGAGGAATAGAAACACCATCCATCATCACCAAGATGGCAAAGAGGGCCTCGATTATTGAAAGTTGTAGTAATCGAGGCCCTCTTCACGGCCAATAGAAGTGCGAACTTCCTGGGAACACCGTGATTTGAACAATTTGGTCTATCGGTCCAACTCTTACGCCATGCGAATGCGATTAACTCGGCTCTCAGAGCAGAACAGGGTATCGCAACAGCATGGTCCTGCCATCTCTGTATGTGTGTATGCGAAACAAGCCGAAAATAAGATAGACTTCGAGCGTTGGGGATTATTGGTGCCCCAAAGAAATGTGAAGAGCAATAACGTAGAATCGAAGCGCCCAGCTGACAAAGACCAGCTACACACCATTGTCCCGACCACTCCCCAGGTCCCATCATCCATTCATCTCATCACTCATTCCTCATATACATGTGTTGACATCCAAGGGAAAAGAAATAGCAAAGGAAATTTTGACATAAACAATGAAAAGATTTTGAAATATGGCATTTTTCCTCATCCCAGCCCCAGGGTCGACATTTGGGTATCAGCTTTTCCGCTTTTTGCGAGGACGCGGTTGAGAAAAATAAGCCACCCAAATTGACTATGATATGACGGCATACATAGAAATTGAAAATAATGAAATTCAGGTAGGGAACAAACAACGCAATAATAAGGCATTGATTGCACCACTTGCAATCAACCGGAAAATTCGGCCGTTAAATCATCCAGACATGTCGATTTACGATCTGTAGTAAGTATCATCAGAGTCGTAATAGCTGCTAGGATACGCAGGGTATGGCGGGTAGCCATGAGGATATAGCGGTGGCGCGTGAGAAAGAGAGCGCGGATAAGCAGCTTGAGAGCTTGCTCTAGTGCGAATCGGAAGGCGGTCGTGCCGGCTTTTCCGGTCATCGTCGTAGGCTCGGCTTCTGCGGTCGTCGTCATAGGCTCGACTCTTCCGGTCGTCGTCGTACACGGAGGTCCCCCGGTCGCTACCACCACGCGATGTTTCATTGTTGTTGCGGCCAAGACTGACGTCGCCACCACCGGGGACTGTGATCTTAGCTCCGTTGACTTCGACAACTGCGCCCTCTGGAAGCTTGATGGTGATATCGTCCTCCGCACTGGCGGATCGTGTAGTTCTAGTCGTTGCCGAGTGCTTGTAGTCGCTCTCGTCCCGACTTTCGCTGCTGCGGGTCGAGCCCCGACTGCCACCGTTCTTCACACGTTTTAGTGTCTCGGCTGTCAACGGTGCAGCTGGTCCACCAACATCATTTTGATAGCGCGCAGCACTATGTATCTTGTCTTCGTAGTTGTAAGAAGCAGTTCGGCGGCTGATTGACGCTGGCTCCATTTGGTATTTATCGAAGTCGTCAATATACGACTCATCCTCGTCGCTGAAACTATCCCGCCGAGATCTCGGTTGCAAGGCGCCGGCACCATATTCCACGGAGGCACGACGAGAGATGGGGTGATACAGTTCTGATTCAGTATCTAGAAGATCGTCATCCTCGAAACCAACAGATTTTCTTGCTGGTGCCCGCATGACTTTACGATCACTCTGGAACGCAGATGATGGCCGTGGAGGCGGCGGCATCCGTTCTCTGTCATCATTGTTCTTACTTGTTTTCCTCGAGACTGAAGTTCGTCTAGCGACTGTCCTCTCAGGTGGGAGATCGTGGTCGTAGTATTGCTGGGGTGACCGGCCAAAGCCCATAGCAGACTGAGGTCGTTCAAAACGGGACGATAGCTCCCGGTTAGGGCGTTCTCGGTGAGGGCGCATGTAGTCAGGCGCGGGCAGCGGCGGCAATTGCTGCGGGTACATGTGAGGAGGAGGGCCGGGGATTGGCATCGGTGGTGGCGGGCCTCCCCAGGAGGCAGGGAAGCCCGGATGCGGGCCTGGATGAGGGCCTGGGAGAGGAGGGGGATAGCCTTGTGGGGTGGGGGGAGGGTGAGGTTGAGGAAAATATGCCGATCCTGAGAGAGGAGGGCGACCGCCATGATAGCTGAGGGGTCTGGTGTGTGAGCGCGGTCTCGATGTCGCGATAGTCTTGTGAGGCACTCCGTAGTAGGAGGATTCATCAGAGGCTCGGGAGGGGGGAATTTGCGTCGTCTTGTGACTTCGAATCGAAGGGCGTTTAGCCGGATCTCGATCTTTTACTACCAGAGTCTTTGATTTGCTCGATGAGCCTTTTCTTTCTTCTTTGGACTTCATTTTGGAGTTTCTTCTCGACGAAGTCTGAGCTGTGGATTCGGAGTCGTGATCGTGCTCGTGCTCGTGATCGGCGAAGCTGAGTTCAACAGGCGGTGTCGACTCTCGTCGTTTTGACGATTCCTTTCTTGATCTACCGGTGTTGGCTCTAGAAGGGCTGCCCGGTGCGTTGGATCGAGCGTAGTGAACTTGGCCTCCAGGTATGGGGGCGCCGTCTTCATCCGCCTCTTCAAAATGCATTGGCTTGGGAGAAGATTTTCCCATTGCGAAAGAGAAAAGAAGTTGTAGGTCTATCTACTCCACTCTGGAACCCAAGGAGGATCAGAGAAGGCTCGGGGAAAGGAGATAGGCCTCAACAGAGGAAAATGCGGTCAGAAGTTGGGGCCCGTCGAGAAACGTGGCAGTGCGTCCCGCCAATTCCTCGTAAGATCGGGCAGGTACCTAGCGGTATTGGGCCTATGTAGGTGCAATGCAGCAATGCTAGGTCAGATGGGCAGCGGAGAAGGGGGGGAAATGTGTTGGAACAATTGGCTGGTGGAGATGCCAGGGATGATATTCTTGGGCTGGGCTCTGGGCTCTGGGGCTCTGTAGGCCTCTGGGCCGCTGTACGAATCTGTGCGAATCTGTACGCAGACGGGGAACCACAGGGAATCTGGCAGTCTGGGTGGGAATCTAGGTGGGAATCTAGGAGTTCAAGACGAGAGAAGGATACAGTGCGCAGGCACTCCTCTCTCTTGTTGGTCGCTTGGTATATTTGCTTTTGTCGCTAGTTTGGATCTCGCATTCGATGGATCCAAGTCAGTGCAGTGCAAGTGCGTGCAAGTGCAAGTGCGCCTTTTGGGAAGATTTGGATTCGGGGACAGACCCAGTAAATGTACGAAGTGACTGGTCTGTCAGAGGATGAAGGGAGGAAAAGGATGACGGGTGTTGCAGATGGAAGACTAATAATAATAATGATAATAATAACAGAAGACAGAAGACCATAATCTGCGACACACACTCACACACCCCCCCTCCGGATTGGTGAAATTCCCTGCTGCTACGTTCGTACTCACTCACTAGCAGAGAGTGGCACTGGAGGTAGGGAAGATAAGGGAAGGGTACTTCGTACGCAGGATGGGATGGGCAGGATAGGCATGGAGGGGGAGGGTTGGCGGGGGGAAGGGTGTTGCCGGATGGGCCTTGCTTGCAGGCGGCGGCGGCAGAAAGCAGCTGCAACAGGCAAAAGGTCGTCGTGGTGATGAACGGGATGGTGTGAGGGCGGCAGGGCTATGCAGACCAAGCAGACCAAGCAGACCAAGCAATCCAAGCAATCCAAGCAATCCAAGCAGTCCCAAGTCGACTGGTGATGGATGGATGGGGGTGGATGGGTGGACGGGCAGACGGGTTTGATTGACAATGCAACGCAGTGAGTGAGCGAGTGAGCGAGTGAGCGAATGAGGGGGTGGGGTGTGAGAGTGGGTGTATAGGGAGTCAATTTAGGTTGCCTATTTAGTATAGGTAGGAGTATAGGTAGGTAAGTACATAGTCTCACATAGCAGACAACCCTAGGGGGTAGGTATGCATTCAAGGTCTACCTAGTTCAACCAACCAACCGCCTGGGCAACCTCAGTTACTACCTAGGTACTTACATGTAGGCAATAACATAAAATGTGAGAATGCCAGAATGTATCACTGGTAAATGTATGAACGTATACGTATACTATGTATTATAGGTGCTACGATGAGCTAGGAAGGCCAGGAAGGGTGGTTATCGATAGGGTACCGAGGTTACAGGCACTAGACAGCTAGGGCCAGGAGGTATAGGGAGCTTTAGCTACAAGCCTACCACCTCCCTACATTCAAGGTTGTAAGTCAATTACCTGCTCTTGCTGACAACACTTGGGTATAAGCTACGACTGGAATTTAGGATGAGCACCATCTTGGCCACCCAGGCCTACCGAGTGCACGTTGGACTGGGATAATCGAAGGCGGGGTTTGCGGTGTTTTTTCTTCTTCTTGCGCTTGATATCCAAGGCTCCTATACCTCCTTATCGCTACTTCGCGATAGATTCTGAGACGGGAGGGGAAAATGAGAATCACCTTCTTTACCCTCCGCCCTCCACTGTTTTCCGGGTTTCCCTTAAATTCACTCTCCCTTCACTCTATATTATACGCCTCGGCCGTATCCAGTAGCAATGATTGAGTGCTTGCAGGTTAAGGTGCCTCAACCTGGCTAGCGCCTCTCCGGTCTCCAGTCTGCCAGTCCAGAAGTCTGGTAGGCCTGATTCGGCGCGACCTGAGAATGCCTGACACGGATGACTGGCGGAACTGGATGAACGAACGATGGGGCCAAAGGAGGACTAGGGAACCGTCACGGCCCAATGGGTGGGTCTGAAACCCGCAAGGAGCGCGAGGGAATTAAAAAAAGGTTCGAGAACTCCACGAGACTGTCAAGACCGTCTTCCCAAATGCAGTTCATGGACGGCGTTGGGTTTACAGCAGGCTAAGTGCACTACTAGGACATGTGGGGTTGTCGCCTCGCTCGCTACATTCTATTTGTGAATAGGTAGACTGACGGTCAATAGACTGAAGTCCAGCCAGCAGGGCGAGAGACAAGCAGGGCAAGCAGGGCACGCAGCGCACGCAGGGCAAGGTCTCCCTTGGTAAGAAGAGGAGTTGTCAGGTCTGCATTTCTGTATTCCTTCCATGATCGACAGGTTTCCGCAACCACAGAACGGTGACAAATCCAGTCGCGTCCGGAGCCAGGCGTGGCAGGCAATCAGCGTTCACCCACTAACTATGCTGAGGTAGGCAGTAACAAGATCCTAGAGGGGTTTCGGCCCTGTCGGTGTTTCGCTGTTTCTTACTATACATAGTAATAAGGCTGCCGGGTGGGTGATAGGTGTTCTAGGAGTCTCTGGTTCCAAACTTGCAAGGGGCCCTCCACGTTGGGCGTATATAGTATACCTAGGTAGTCACTTACGCCCGACCGAGTGGCAAAAACGTTGTAACTCGTGGCTGATGGAGTATAAACTATAGATTCACCTACAATATAAGCGGGGGTGGATAGGGACGAGTGCGGTCCTTCGGCGGGGGGGCAAATGCCTAGTAGGTAGGTAGAGATGCGAGATGCGGAGACCGACTGGCAATCGACGAGGGAAAATTCGGCTGAGGTGGTCGGTTTCTCCTCCCTACTGGCCGGGTTCTATGCCCGACACAGGAACTTGGGTATCAATACCTAAGTAGACACAGACAGACAAGAACAGGTTCGGTGTTTTCGGTGGTGAGCTCACAAGCGAGTTGTCTTTGAATGGGTCCTACCTACAATGTCTTGGCTGTTGGACTGGCTTGACGGCCTTCACAACGAGATGGTGTTTCTTTTTCTTTTTCTCACATATGGGGCCCTTGATGTCTAAACCGAGATGTCTAAACCGAGGGATTTTAGCGCCGAATGGTCCGGGTAATGGACAGTCATGATTCTATCGCGTGCCTCTCGTGCCTCACCCGTGGCGTCTGGATACCCATTCGCTCGCTGGCAACGGCAGAGAATGAATGACAGGCGGAGATGGACACCAACCAACACACCCTGGCCGCCTGGGCATGCCCTTCTATCCCCATTTTATAGGACCTACATCTTCTCTTCCAATTAGGCACCATCGCTGGCACTGGCATGCAGGTCACTTGCATGAAAAAACTCGAGAGTCTAGTGAGGATCCCCTCTTCAGGCTCAAGCAGGGTCGAGCCGGACAACGGTTGAGGCCGTTGCTAGTGGCTGCACCCATTTCTCGTCTTGCCCCATGGAGCCAACGGCCAAGATCGTCTACAACGTAAATAACCAGCCCGCTCCAGCAACTTGATCGTAACGGCTTCTCTTTTGTTTCCTGCTGTCACTAGCTACCACTGCATACTTGAATTTGCCATCTTCAAGATCCCCTCGGGTACATCACCATGCTCTTTCGAAGTACATATTCAGCCACGCCAGCAAGGCCAGGTATGTGATCCGGGCGTGCATACTTACTTCATCGCACAGACGAAGTGGAGCTTCGATCTCGCTATCTAGATCCCGTCGACCCAAGAGCATGGGATACCTACAGTGAGACTGTTACAGATGACAACTGGTTCACATTCTATGGGATCCGGAATAGTCATCCAACATGTCATGGCATGCCATACCTAGGTACATAGTTACCAAACGCCTACTCGAGCATCCCTCGATTTCCCAAATCGGATAGCCAGATAAAGACCAATATTAACGCCGATTAATCTAGACCCTTCAACAAGATGGTGTGGCATCGTATGTAGAAGCATGCCCTCCCATCTACTATTATATCGCTACCCTCCCGGTCTCATAGGGCCAGATAGGGGTCGAAAAAGATTCGGCGCAATGCGGAGGGTCGGCTAAGAGACACCCGCCGAATGACGATCGGGCCCTCAAATCATAATCGAGGAAAATTTTCGATTTCGGTGAGTGTGTGCATATTGATTGGCGTCAGGACGCGTCTGGAATCGGCACTGCCTTTCCACTGCGCCAATAATGCACGACATTGCTTGCCGACAATGCTGTCATTATACACAGCTCCCACCGGTCATGCACAAGTAGTCAAACCACGACCAGCGACTTACCAAGCTTACTATAACACATGCCCGAGCCAAGGGCATCCCTCTCGTATTGACTTTGGGAGATGGTACGGATTGCGTAAATCCAAGGGACACCCAATAGTTGTCAGCATTCTCTAGAAGCCAAGGTTCGTCTGCTTGTGTATGACAAGCGAAATATCATGCAGCGTGCTCTCTAAACACGTTATAACGTATCTGCGTGCCACGCAAACCTGGGCCTTCCTGACGACATGTGAGTCATTCATCGGTAGCGAGGGCCGCCGACATATGGAGTCAGTACCCGTAGACAAAGCATCCACGGCCCTGCAAGGGTATACCCGTAGCCAGACAATCACTTACACTTTCGGATAGGTGCGTGATCCTGTATAGCTGCAGTCATTGCCACCTATGGCCCGGTAAAGGCCAAGCTGCATATGCAAGCCTAAAGGCAGAAACCGAGACACCCTGATCTCCAAGGTAGGCATTCCGCCAGAGTGAGGCTGAGGCCACTAATCTAGATTGACCCGAGGTATGTCGATGGGAGCAACCGAAATCATCCCTATGACATATGTAGGGACTCCCCTCGTCTCGAATGCCGATGGGTTCGGGTCCCTAACGTAATTCGCCAATCCCTCACAGATAGCAATGACCTAGAACAGAAGCTGGCAAATTTTGTTGGAGGGGGGACGTCTGCGAGTCACGTACTAACGGTTTGTCAGAGATCAATATCGGTAGCCCAAGAGGCGTGATCATCACCAATGGGAGTAGGCAGTAGGTAGACAGGCAGCCGGATAGGTGTTGTTTGTTCTTGACTCGATTAACACACACGTCCTGAAGCTCACCGCTTCTTTGCTCCAGGGATACCAATGTCTCAACACCAGCAAGGCTGCCTTTGATACATGACGGAGCTGCTGCTAACACCTCGATCTAGCCGGGTAGCGAAAAGGGACTCGATCGTGGGGACGATAGTTCATGCAGAAGAGCTGTGGGGAAGTGGATCCTATGGTGATCTAGATAGATACGTAAGTCTCGGCAAGTCCAGTCGTGGTTTTCTGTTATGCTGAGGCTCGAATAAGGGGTGACATAAAATAATTCCCTCGTGGATAGCTCCCTTGCGGATAGCATCACTATGGTCAGAGCGGGTTGTTAGTCCCTCCTAGGGCTTGAGCCTCACTTGCTTTTGTGCTCGAGTAGCCATTATAACCATAAGCCTGCAGGCTGAAGAATCCGAAGCCCCATAGACTATAAATCCATGCTAGTCTTTGCTATGAGTGAGTCCTTCAGGGGCGGAGGTAGAGTCATGTCTAAACCTGGCAAGGCCGCTTATCTTCAGAACCCCAGTACGAATGAAGGCCTCGTAGTATCGGGACTAGGAAGGATGGTTTGTTGGCCGAAGCCAGATATTCTCAGTGACGAGAAGGGATGTTGGTGCGTATTTCTTTACGCGATTTGATTCGAGGGAACCAAGTCTGTAGATGACTTCGTGACCAGCTCCGATGCTCGTTGGGACATGCCAATAAAATGTTTTGCCCTGCTTTTACGGCATTGCCATATCGCGAGGAAGGAACCCGTCGTCATATAAATGACCAGACGAGATCTGAAAGTGACCCAGAGGTCCGGCCAATTCCGGATCTATTATGGCATTCAATGTCAACTCTTATCCAACACTTTGACCGAGGCCATCAGTCAAGGTGACAACAAGAGAAGGCCGGGGAGTCCAGCGGTCAAGTCCCCCACATTATATCTGGAGATGGCTCATTTGAAGGACGCTGCCTCCTCCATAATGGAGTGAATGAAAGGTCCTCAGCGGTGGTCTCAGGACGCAAAGACTCGTCAATTGCGTTAAGATTTCGCCTCATCCTCTGACGATCTCGAATAAAGTGCGCGACACACTTTAACCACTGTATCAGCATAGCTCGACTAGTCCATTCGGGATACTCACTCATTGTATATTCACAGAAACCTTTGCTAGCCAGCACTGTCCATCAGACGCGATGCGACCATCATCTCGCAATATTCCTAGCAGGCGGGCCCAGCTTCACCCATCAGTTCACGCGGTTGTATAATCATTGCTGACTGATGACTGCGCAATTGTCTTGCTGCTGTCCTCGATCAGTATTCTTTTTTTCTTCGGATAGAGAACCTCGGTCTCACCAGATGACGGTGAGCCAGACATGCGGTGTGGTCTATCGCGGGATAGAACTTGAGTTCTCAGGCCTGAACTGGTACGTCACTGCAGACATATTGGCATTCAAATGTCTTTCTCAGGAGGCCGATCTCGGTTAGCATTCCAAGTAACACAATACCTGGCCCTACCCCCTGTCTCCTTACGGCATGGGCCAATGAGTAAATGGCATCTAGAATCAGGCCGTTGCCTCTTCAGGTTCGCTGATAGGTTCCATGCTCTCAACCTCTACCTGCAAAAATGTGGCGAATGTGAAGATGCGTCGCGACTCAGTCAGAGGGCGTCTTGATGAGGTTGAGAGGCCAAGGCGTGCTGATGCCCCTGAGATGTTGTGTCTGGATAGCAAGCAAAGCAAAGGAGACGGTCTTTACTCGAGCTCACAGCCACAACAATTACGGGACCGAATATTCAACAAACAGTCACATAGGAAATAGATAAAATAGCTGCAACACTCCATGAGATCCGTAGGAAACACCATCTCTATATTAAACCATAGGCAATGATGATCATAGGTGAAGACCTACGTGATTCCGGGTAGTTATGTAATAACGCAATATAGTATTATGGAGAACAGAGGCATGAACATGACGGATGACCAATGACTGAGTCGGCACGTGCGTAGGTTATACCAGTGAAGTCGGCGGGCGCCACACGTGGCTTCGCATCCCGATGTTCAATGTATAAGATCGGCGCGATCATGCAGCAGAAGTCAATTCAAGTGGCAGTTGACCATTGACTTTCGATAGTCAGGCTCCATTCGTGAATACATGCCCAAGAAATTCGTACCCAAACACCCATCTAGGTACAGACTGACACCCACCGGACCATGCATACCTGTTTGGGTAGATAGATATACTTACTAAACTACTAAACCTAGGATATACATAGTTATAACATAACCAACCCTCCCTGCCTCCTTGGCTTTAGATCACACATCTGTATGATCGAGTTCACTGAAACCCGGAATGTGTCTTCCCTCTTCGTGTTCCTTCTCGATGACGACATACTACTGAGCGCACGAATCCGCCAAGTCCACCTGCATACTTGCCTATATCTCGTACCCACTCTCCCACTCTCCCACTTACTATGTACGTACGGCGGTTTTTAGTCTCAGGCCGGGAGATATGCAATGATCTTCGTGACTACGGGATCTCCACATCCCGTGTCCCAGCTCCGACAAGACCGAGATCTAGGGATGTCGCGGGCGCTTAAACAGTGCTTCTAGCACCTATCTTGGAACTATCTGCGCACTTCGTATTGTTCTCTGTTTCTGATCTGAATCTGTAAATCTATACTTCAACGTGCTCGTGCTCGTGCTCGTGCTCATGCTCATGCTCATGCTCATTACATCATTTTTGAGGAGCTAGGAAGACTCGGGGTTTCCATACCTACCAACTAAGTATATGTTTCGGCGGAGCATGTTAGACTCACGACTTTCCCTAGGTAGCCAGCGGGAGGGTTAGTTAACAGATATATAGGTAGAACTATCACCTATCCACATATTGGCATCCATATGTGTCTATATTATACATACTTCAAGGTTGGTATTTATTCACTCACATACCTTTCGAAAGATAGCGACGGAAAGATGAGTCAGAGGATGTATGCCTGAATGGGTCCGAGCCGAGACATGCCTAAGCTTTCCAGCAAGGATGCTGCGTATAGACCCCCAGATCCTCCAGATGCACATGCAGGCAGCTACATATAGCAGCCAAGGGTAGCTTGAGTACTTACATAGATAGTGACCTAGTTACATAGTTACACAGTAATATAGTATATGTAGGCAGTAGGTAACAATCCTCATATACTCCCCCACTTCCGCTGCCAGATCTCCACCTCCGATCTTGCGGAAGACCATGTCAACATCAAATCAATGACATGCAATCACCATACAATCACAGCTCCACTACTGGAATCCCTTCCTTTCCCTTCCCTGCCCTTCACTCTTCTTCCCCATATTCTCCATGCAAGCAACGGGTCCAGTAAGTCACGGAGTGTCGCGTCCCAACAGCCAGTTTGGAGACCGTGACATCGGTGTGGTCTGTATGGCTGCACATGAATATTCGTCGCGTCGCTTTGAAACTGATAAGAGGCGTCATCTGATAACTCTCCAATACGACCCAAGACGAAGTAACCCCAAACTTTCGGAGCTAATTGATAGATACCCGCATGCTATACTACCTTACTACGTAGTTTACATATGATCTCCTACACATGTATGCAGCTAGCTATAGCTGACTACCTGGGTAGATCGTCACATAAGTGGTTAGGCAAGTATGCTAACTATTTGCTAACGACATTACTCACCTAGGTAGCTGGATAGGCGATGGGCAGCTCTTCCAAATGCCACCAGAATCAAGCTTCACCTCACTGTGACTACTACGTAGCCAGGTAGATATCCCACCCACGGCGGCACACTTCCAAGGTTGGGCGTCTAGTGTTGACCGAACCGGATACTCTGCCTGGAAAACCTGCCTTCAGATGAAGAATTCAACTTTACTTTCCCTCCTCCAACGTCGGGCCAATAGCAGTCGCACAGCCTCAGCCACACCATCTATACAAGCTCCATTGCAGCCGTGGAATGGCTAGGCGGCAAACATAGCACCTGCAACATGGCTGATTTTGGCTGATTTCCGACTTCTTTATCGGCTGAAAGTTACTGCCGACTTACAGACGTAGGCATATATGAAATATCCGAGGGTGCCTACTAGGCAGCTGAGGAGGCGAATTATGTAGACTCATTAGCGAGAATCTCACCGAGAATGGTGCTCATGAGACTGCTACGGCTATGAGCAAAAGAAGGGTGCTTGCTCAGTTTCTCGCTTTGCGAGTTTTTCGTAATGAACTTACACACACAAGAGGTTTTGTGCTCTGCTCACCAGTTCGCGGCACAGTGCAGTGCAGCTTGCAGAAAAGTCATGCAAGGTACAGATGCGAATGCATACGCGGTCGCCGATCCGCAGCAGCGAAAACCGATCGACCCGGGGGGGCAATGCCGAATGAGAAGAGGGCTCACGAGCCTCATGGGACTCGTAAACCAGCAGAGACATGCTGCCTCGAGGGCCCGGCAGCTTCGGCACCTATTGCGTGTGTACTACGTCGTCAGATGCCCCCCAAGGTCGAAACCGGTAGGGGGTGCCCCTCCAAATGTCTTACGCTGGGTTTTTCTGTGAGTAATCAGGGCAGCTCTGTTCGTATCCCCATGGCGTTTCTGTGAGACCTACCACACTTCCACACCCACACCCACACCCACACCAACCCAGAAAACCCTCTCCACCCCCTCATCACACACGCGTGATGCCCTTTCAGGTAATCCCATCATGAAGGCCGCTAGTTGGTGACTCGAAAGTCCCTACTAAGCTCAGCCTTAGCAGCTGGTTTGCAAGTGTACTTCGCCATTCACGGGCGTTATCGCGCCCGCAGCTAGGCAGTGTCCCAGCTATATGGTCCCAGGATGACCACCTTCACATCCCGCTCAACTCACAAGGCAGCGGGTTTAGTTGACGGGTGATGCAAGGAGCTCGCCATTCACTTCCCATAGTCGGGGGACTTGCGTACTGTATACTGCCTAGTGGCACTATATAACTCTGGCCGGCTCCGCTGCTTCCCACGGATCCTAGTTCCACTACTGTTACCTCTGCTCCTTTCTTCACGGCTTGTCAGGTATCCTTGACTAAGGTATTGGTGACTCCGTGTATTTATTTTGTCTAGCTGGCCCTACTGTCTTGAGCCGGCTACCGCCCGGCGACCTTCGTTTGAGGATCGCGAAGTAAGAAAGCCTACATTCCGCGTACTCTGAGTGATCATCAGCTGTTAGCAAGTTGATGGCAAACACTCTGTCGCCTTTCTCTCACCAGTGAATACATTATCATCGTCATCTAATAAAACAAGATAAAAATGCGTCTACTCCGCCCGGACACCATTACAGATATACATTCTGGGTCATGGCCACCGAGTCCGAGTCGTCAGCCGCCATCCTTAGACGAGGACAACTCGACCGAGGATGAACTAGACATGCCGCCGCCTCTACTCCAGGAAGAGGACCCCCTCACATACTTTCTGACCCCGGCGACGCCTAAGAATCAGGAGGAAGATCTCGAGTTCGACTTCGACTTCGATGCCGGGATCGAGAGTTCCAACCGGCCTCGCGACATCGTCCGCAACGTCAGCCCTTCGACGCTGGATGGTCTCAAGAAGTACAAGCCCAAAAGCCAGGGCCAGGGCCAGAGCCAGAGCAAGGCTCCAGACTGTGCGATCTTGGACGATGACGACGACGACGATGACGACGAGGATTACATACACTTCGAGCCAGCCTCATCGCAGCCCCTAGGTTACGACGACTACTTCCTCGGCCTGCCTAGGTCGAGCAAGAAGAGGCCGGGCCACAACAAAAACAACTACAGCAGCAGCAGCAGCAGTTTCAACAGCGAGTTAGATCATCTATCTCCCGCCAGCTACTTCCACGTCGGGTCGCCGCGGGGCCGGCCCGCCAAGCGGTTCGCGCCGCCTCGGCGGCCCCCCGGCGGAAGCAGCAGCAGCAGCCACCCGACGCTGCGGCGGCGGCACTCGTGGCGCGAGCCGAGCCCGGACGTCTGGTCGATCGAGGAGGAGCCGGAGAAGGAGACGATGAGCGAGATGGGGATGGGCCTGGGCCTCAGCGCCCCCGAGACCCTCACACTTGGGCCCTGGGGGGAGAAGAAGACGCAACCTATAGACATCCCGGATGCGAAGCCGAAGAAGCGGGTCCGATTCGTCCTGCCAGTGGAGGAATAAAGTGATGTGATGTGAAGGCAGGGCAGGGCAAATAAAGTAAAGACAAGGGAGCTGGAGAGAAAGAGGGGGGGGGGGGGGGGGGGGGGGGGGGGGGGCCGAGCA
>JAKJXP020000175.1:0-48026 GCA_022225965.2 Diatrype stigma | reverse complement strand
GTGCAATTGTAGGTGCCAGCAGCTACTAGTACTAATACAGGTAGGTGACCCATATAACTAGAGGATGCACCCAATCGGAGGGCTCGAACTGTGGCAGCAGGTAGGTGGCAGCAGGTAAGTAGGTGGCAGCAGGTAGGTGGTATAAGGCATCTAGCTTACGTAAGCCACTTAGGCTATAGGGGCCATGATTGGGTGTATTATACGGAATTACGGGTCCAGGTACGTAAGCTGTGGGCTGCAATTGGGTGCATCATACGGAATTACGGGTCTGCCGGAGTGGAAAAGCCCCCCTCCCCCCCCCGAAGGAGGGGGGGAGGGGGGGTTGGGGGGGGAGGGGGGGCCGTTGGCAACTGGCACTGGAAGCTTTTGGGTATTTGGCACCTGGCGCTGCAGGTAGGTAGGTGGCAGCAGGTAGGTAAGTGGCAGTAGGTAGGTAGGTGGCAGCAGGTAAGTAGGTGGCAGTAGGTAGGTAGGTGGCAGCAGCAGTTCGGCCGCTTACGTAAGCTAAGGATGCACCCAATCAGCGGGCCAGGATTGCAGCAGGTAGGTAGGTGGCAGCAGGTAGGTAGGTGGCAGCAGGTAGGTGGCAGCAGGTAGGTGGTATAAGGCACCTAGCTTACGTAAGCCACCTAGGCTGTAGGGGCCGTAATTGGGTGTATTATACGGAATTACGGGTCCAGGTACGTAAGCTGTGGGCTGCAATTGGGTGCATCGTACGGAATTACGGGTCTGCCGGAGTGGAAAAGCCCCCCCTCCCCCCCCCGAAGGAGGGGGGGAGGGGGGGTTGGGGGGGGAGGGGGGGCCGTTGGCAACTGGCACTGGAAGCTTTTGGGCACCTGGCACCTGGCGATGCAAAGCTTCTGCGCACCTGGCACCTGCCACTGGAAGGTTTTCCGCACTTACAGCTACTAGAAGCTGTACGCACTGACCACCTAAAGCTGGCATTTAACACTTGGGCTCTTGTGCTCCTCCGGATCGGGGGGGCCTCACGTTATATACCTATTCGTGTTACTTATAAGAGAAGAATCGTGGGATTTTCCGGTATTTCGAGCCCTGGCTTAATACGTTTAAGCCTGTTCGAGCCAATTCGGCGTTTTCGATTTTCGGTTTTTATGTTATGACACCGATATTATAAAGTTTTATATAAAAAAACGAAGTTTTTTTTGGCAGTTTGTTATTTCGAAGTATCTTTATTTTTATTATATTTTATTAAATTAACTTAATTTTTTTACGATATTTAATTCATTTTTATAGTTATAACAGGGCGCCGCCTTTTTTAAGGCCTTTCGAATTTTTTTTTGCCAGTAATTTCTCGAAAAGGCTGTTTTTATAAAGCTTAATGCCAGCTTAAAGCTGCTTTTTCGAATAAAGATTTGCGATAAGAAGTTTATTGCTTATTCGTAAATAAAATCGAGCATTTATTTTAAGATTTTCGAGCATGGCGAATATATTATTTTCATAAAGGCCATTAAAAACGACGATGGCATAAAGGATTTTGCGAAAAGTAATAAATATTAATATTATTTTTGCTGTAATTAAAAGGACTTTATTAGGTTATATAAAGGTGTTTTTATAAATGATTCGAGATATTACCTTAATTATTTCCATTTCGGTGTTTTTTTTAATATAATAAAGGTTTCAAATAGTTCGTTTAATAATAGTCCTTTGCTTAATACGTTTATTTCTTCGATTTATTAATAGCTAAGGGATTATATTTGGCGGCGATTCGTACGTTTTATGATAAATAATTATAAATAACGGCTTATCGAATTAATTACGGTTTATAATATATTTCCGGTAACTTGCGTTCGAGGTTAATTTTAGGAATTGCTGGGCTTTTTTAATTGTATATTAGTAAAAGAAATTTTTTGGGATTTATATTATATTATTTCTGCCTGGCTGAAGAAATTATTCGAATCCGTCCGTATCGCGATTATATAGCAACTTCGCGACGATGCCCTTTCGAAGATTCATTTTTCGTTTAATATATAAAAGTCCTTTAGTAAAAAAGGGATTTTAAGGATTGTTGCTTATTTTATAAATAAACGATGAAAGCTTTATACGCGGCTTATTGCATTACGGCAAATGGCGAATAGCCATATAGCAAAGAATATGTTATTTTATCTTTAAAATGTATTGGATTTATATAACATTAATTATAAGCTAGGGTTTTTTATTTTAAATAATGTAAAAGGTAAGTTTTTTATTTAAATTATATGGAATAATTATTAATAAAAATATTCCTAGTTAACGATAAAGCCCTTCGCCTTATGTTCGAAGCATTTTTATTCCTTTTATCGCTAATTTTTTTTTTAAATAATAGGCAAAATAAATGATAGCTACGTAGCGCTTTTACTGCTGGGGGCATATTATTAATATCGTAATTACTTTTTTCGTTTTCGAAACGAAGAATAAAACGAAGGTTATTGTAATTAGTTCCGTTAACAAAGCTTATAAAGTAAATAACTTTATACAATAAAGCGTATTACGTCGTAATGCCTTTTAACGAAAGGTACGAGCATTTAAAGCTAAAAAGGAAATTATTAATTGTGGAATTACGGAAGAAACCGTAAATGAATTCCTGAAAGATGAAAATAATAAAGCCGAATTTTCCGATAATCTTATTTTAAATATTCCCATTTACGATTCCGATGTTAAAAATGAAACCGGCTGTTTTTTTAAAATATATAACGATACAAAATAAAACAGAGTATTATATGAAATGCGTAATTCCTTAAATTTTAAGGAACTTATTAATCGGTTTTATTATTTCCAGACGCGAATAGCTAATCGTAAAGCCCGAATAATTTGGAAGTACGAAATTATCCCCGAGGAATGACATTTTTTCGAAGCGGTATAAGGGATCCTTTGGTTTTTCGAGGAAATAACGTTATGGTACGAAAGGAATCGCGTTAGTATTAATATAATAATGCCTTCGTTATACGAATTAAAAATAAATTTTCGGCTGTAGCTAAATAGGTTTAAATTGTTAGAAAAAAATGAAAATAATATATGCCTTTTTTTTAAGCCGTTATAAATTTTCTTTTATTAATTCGATATTTGCAAAAACGATTTATTCGATTTTTTTTAATTTGTTGTTTCCTTTTAATACAGCATATCTTAATTTTTTTAAACGTCCATTTAACGTATTTTAAAACGTAAGCGAATCCTTATTAAACGCGGCCTTAAAGTTATGTTCCGTTTGAATATTCGTAAAAGAAAAAAGGTAAATGCTTATTTTAATCGGGCGGACCCCGAGGTTTTAGGAAAAAACAATTATAACGAAATTCGGGCCGGCTTTAAACGTGCTTATAAGAAGCTTTAAAAGTATCGGAAAGTATTAAATAAGGTTATTATATATTAGGTTTTTGTTATTTTTTATTTAAGTAAGCGCTTAAAAGAAATCCGGGCTTTAAATGCCGACTTAACTGAAAGTATTAAGGAAAGGGTTATAAAATATTGGTTATAGCATTATGCGGATTTGGGTATAACTGCCGGTTCGAACGCCGATTCGGAGGAATCTGCCTTTTCGGTAGCGAATGAAATTACGGTTTTTCCCGTGTTTTTATTTCTTTTTCGGAAAGGAAAAAAGAAGCTTTTTCGTATTAAAGCTTTATTCGATAATATTGCGTCCGAATTTACGGATAAAGATAAGGATAAGCTTTAACGTTATTTTACGATAAGAAAAACGGGCTTTATTTTTATGGATAAGAATGTGCTTAAATAATAAAGGAAGTACTAGGAGGATTTCTTTAAGTTTAGCCGCTTTGCATTCGACGTTTTTTCGGTTTTTCTTATATTAGCCGAATATAAAAGGGTATTTAGCTAATGCAAGTTTACGATAATTTCGTAACGCAATAATATTAAAATCTCGATGCTTAAAATTATTTAATACTTAAAGCATTGGCTTAAAAACGATGCAAAGAAGTTATGGAAGTTAATTAAGGGATTAAGGATTAATACGAATCTTTCGGCGGCTTAGGGTTATTATACGGCCCGGTATGTACCTGTTTAATACGTTTTTTTGTTTAATTAATCCAATAATAATTAAATAAGCCCTGTTTTTTAATTGTTATTATATTAATTAATAAATTTAAAATCCCTTATTTAACTTGTTTGGTGCTTACGTTAATTAGGTATATTATATATATTAAGACGATCGATACATAATATATTAACGGGCATATTATGACTGACATTATACGCATAGCTACCTACCTGGGTGCGGTGAAGAAGGAGACCGAGGCTGGACCTATGTACCATCCGGATCCTGCTGCAGCGCCTCCAGCCTGAAGGGTTTATAGTGTTCGAGGTAGAACCGACAACCCTCCTCGTCGGCCGCGAGAAGTTCTATGGCCAACCGTTCAGCCTCGTCGGGCGGCGGGCTGGACGGGATATGGGGCCTGCCGCTGCTGCTGGTGATCATGTTGGTTTCAGGTGCGGCTGGATGATTGGTTGGGGGTGGTTGGTCCCGTGCTCATCCCTCTCCAGCAGGTCAGGGTCACGAATAACAGCAGTCGGAGACACAGCTGGCTGATTGACGTAATAATAATTATAAAACTGCAATAAAATATCAACTGGGAGATGAGACGCAAAGAAAGAAGGCTATATCGTAACGGTCGAACCCCATGATTGCCAACTACGTAATGATATAGCCTGCCTGGGTGTTTTATAAGTGAGCCCATGACATTGCTCCGATACATGTGAGTGAGTGAGTCACTGAGTGGTGAGTCGTGCAAGCAGCTGAACGAGATGCCGCTTAACTATGAGACGATACCTAGTACTTACTGTACTATGTAAGATATGTAAGAGAAGGTACGAAAGCACTGCCACTAAAATCATCACGGCCCGGCCAACTGGTTAACCTCTCGGGTGACCTTATGACAGGCTCAGCTAACACCTAGCAGTAGGTAGTAGTTAGGCAGAAGACCAGTGGGACTATCCGCTCCCCTCGCGCCCCCCTGCTGCCTGTCTGCGCCTATCGACCCCGTATCCTGGGCTAGTTAGCGCGCGCCGCAAGCACACTGCATGTAGATCAACAACCTTGTGGTCAGCCAGCCAACACGATGTGACCTGACTTATTAACGAGGGTGCACTTGTGCCGCCATAACGCTGCTGCATAGAGCCTCGTCTCGGCGCTCCTTGGAACGGGCGTCCTGATTTTTTTCATGTTTATATCTCCCGATGTAGTTGTTCAAAAACTATCAGACTTAGCGATCGTTTTTTTAATTCACTGTGTTTGTATATGCAAGTTGTTATACTTCGTACTAATTCGCCATGGCTGCGACTGCGACGTCTCCGCTTGAGCAACACCCCGTTGTGATGGGGGATGTGCGCGACAGGTTCGAGGACTTCGATCTCGAGGATGTGTTCCAGGCGACCGAGCGCGAGGCTGGCTCCGAGGCCTGCAAAAACTTCGTCGTCGAGTTCGGGTCGCGCAAGGCCCGGGTCGCGCGCGACCTTGGGGCGGACGATTTCAGATCGATTCTCGAGGAGGATGGTGGTGTTGGTGGTGCTCCAGAGAATGAGTATCCGATCCGATGGATGTAGGTCGCCCGGTGCTGCTCGCCCGCCTTGTTTGCATTCACCCTGTGGTTATTCACCGGAATCTGATGCAATCTCTAGTAATATCTGGAATACGTACAAGGACCAGGATGCTGTGGAGGTTATTGGGGAGAAGTATGACTTCTCCGAGCGCTTGAGAGCCCTGATGAAAATGAAGCCGAACCTTGGTGCCAAGTCTCTGGGAGAAAGCGGCTTGAGGCGGAGGCAAGCTCCCGCTGTCGCACAGGCAACAACGCCCCCCGGCGGCAGGGTCACATCAGCCGAGTCAGCCTTGGAGAGGGGAGAGAAGGCGTCGAATACAGAGTCAAACACTCAGTCTGATGAGCCACCTCCAATGCCACGCGCCCCGAACATGTTAGGAGAGGACATTGCTTTGTATCTCTTGTTGAAGGACACGGTCAACTATTTCTCAATAGACCACACTGATCGAGGTAATGGTTCCTGTTCCCAAAGTTCAGGCTCTTGTACTAAATATGGAAAGCTCTCTGTATCGGAGCTCACTGGCTTTACCGAAGGCCCACGCCAGCAGTGGCCAAAGTCAAGGATGGGACGAGACATATGCCCCCCAAACATTGGATGTGGCTTACTATCTGCAATGACAGTAAGTTCTTCATGGAAGCTCTCAGAATGGCAGCCCCTATTGACTAGCTTAGATACCGTCCTATCGTTCCACGAAGAGCCAACCGTGGAACCAGCACCTCCTCATATGAGCCAGAGGCAATGGGACCTAGACAACTTACAGAGCATGAGGGCCAACATGCTCAGTGTACTCAGTCAAATATCGAAGCACGGTTTCTTCAGAACAGACAAACAGCCTAACCCTTTAACCCAGAGCTCTGTCAGGAAAGCTCTGCAGGCTCTCGAGGCAAAGAAGAAATCGCGGACGACGATACCCCCAAAAGAACTCTCGCAAGTCGTAGCCCAGGAAGGGGCTAGCAATCTCTTCTACTACTTGTTTGAGGACTATGCTGCAGCCGGTCCATTTCAAGCGGCCCGTGACACCCTCAGTGAACTAGTTAGTCCTCCATTCATCACGACGATGTGTGCATCTGCTAACCGTTGCTAGACCCCGATAGTGTTGCAGAGCGACGTAAGTAAATACCTTGTAGCAGCATCCAGCTAGCCTCTAGCTTACCCTTTTATAGAGCCGGAGAATGAAGCACAAGACGTCTGAGATCATCCCTCGCCTGCACGAGCTGAGCAAGGAGCTGCGGGAGCTAAGGCATCTGTTCGAGAACTACAAGAACCTGATCAAGAAGATCATGATGACGACTAAGCCGGAGGGTGCTACCGGCGATTACCCATGGAACTTGCCGGCGCGCTCGTCATCCAACCTGAGCTTCCTGGCCAACAACGTTATCACCGAAGGATTCGGTGAGGAGCGGCGGGTGATACTGGCCAAGTCGGCCATGGATCGCTTTGATCGGTTAGCCGATCGCTTGGAATGGGTGGTGTTGAACACGATCCAGGGGCATCTGGAAGAGATCACCGCTCTCTCCGACACCGTGAGTTGCTTCCCTTGCCGTAGGCCCCGTCCCACCTTCTTAGCTGACGATGACCACCAAATCAGTACTTCAACCTCACGCAGCAGAAGGACTCGCAGGCGACGGCGAAGCTGAACCGGAGCGCGGCGCTGCTGGCGAAGCTCAGCGTCTTCTTCCTGCCCATCAGCTTCATGACGGGCTACTTCGGGGTGGAGATCAAGGACCTCAACGACTACTGGACGGCCGAGACGTACTGGTACGCGTTCGCGGGCGTGGCCAGCATCTCGTTCCTCTGCCTCTTCTTCTTCGGCCGCCTGCTCATGTTCTTCAGCGACACGCTGGACAGCATGGGCACCAAGACGGGCCACCTCGTCCAGGCCGGCACCCAGAAGGCCCTGGGGGCGCTGTCGCGTGGCGGCGGCCGCCGTCGCCGCGGCAGGAAAGCAACAACGCCGGATGACGATGATGATGATGATGCACCGACAGATGCATGATAGTTTTGTCCGGTCGTCCGCCCCCCAGTGTCTTCCCCGCCCCCCCCCCCCCCCCCCCCCCCCCCCGCCCCTGGAAACCATAACTGACGTTAGTGTTACCACTACACGTCGTACCTTCCCTCCCAAACTGTAAAGTTGACTGGAAGCAGGAATTAACAGAAAGAGCTACCTAGGTAGGATGCCGAGGTATGTACATAAGGCATCTCACTGCTTCACATATTCGCATCGGATGCATCCATCCATGTATACACCATGCAGTCTTCTCTACCACCTTGACCTGGCTCTTCCGGTCTTTGTTTGGCTACTCTTTCTCTATAGCTCTCATGCACATCATGAGGAACTTATTAGCAGATTGCAGCTAACCTCTAACAGAGGTTACACTAGTTGACTTTTGATCCTTTCAAACTGATCAGAGGAGCATTGCTATTGCATTCAATATTGTTTTCTTTAGTACACAAAGATACTATCCACGATACCTATATGTGTACTGAGTAAGGCCTTCGGTGTTGTTGTGCTCCCCTTTGCCTTTCAAATGCAACATACCTACCTATCCTGCAAGAGCTCTACCACCCGCAATAGCCAAGACCACACTTGCATATCATCTATATGTAGGTAACCTGCCAACATTACCAGGAGCGCGTTGGCTCAGGTAATGCTAGATACTTAGATCATGTGCAAGGTCATGCGTATACATGATATCATCCAGCAATGACCTTGACCATCTAGGCACTCGACCAAGCACTAGATATACGGAAACTCTGCCTGCAGAAAGTCAGTAACCTGCCACCTCCTAGATCGGATGAGTATGGATAATGGATAAAGCGCATTGATTCAGAGTATATATCTCCGCAGCATAATTCTAGGCAGTCGAACATTTTAAAAATAGAAAATCATCATAGTAATGCGTACAGGGGAGGAAGAGTTTGTAGTGCAAGAAGCTTTGTGTGCAATGGGCAAGGCAGTGTTGGCACAGAAGATAACACTTCATCAGGCAAACTTGCTAGAACTATGAAGCATCTGTAGAGGCCACACCAAAGCAACACAGCAACGTAACTACCTACAGAGCACATTCCTTTCCTCAAAAGTAACAGTGAAATCGACATACCTTAGCATTGCAATTGTCGTAACATGGTTTGACTTGGACGGGGCCACACTGGAAGCTTTCGTAAGAAAGACTTGGAATGGCAAGAACATGAGATTGATGCAGGTAAAAAAATATTGCTGGATGCTCTTTTAAATGGAACACTAAGTGGGACTCTGAAAGTGCTTCTTAGTTTTTCATTGGTTAGAGCCTTAGTGGAGGTATGAATATTTTCCCGCTACCCAGATGTGATCACGTGCCATAGCAGAGAGTAAGACCTGATAGGCTGGTAACTAACTACTTACCTACTTACCTAAGTAACATACAGTAGGAAGACCTCAACTTCCGGTTGCATTCGACTTTGGCACAGCTATCCGACCGAGGGCCAGCATTATATGGCAATCAGTGATTGCCAAGGGATATTAATAACCGTCATGAAATAAGTAGCGGGTTGTTCTTGTTGTGTGACTACTACGTAGACTTGAGTGTAGGTACTTGGGTGCTGAAAATGACATTATGACGTCACAAGTGATTAGGTAGTTGTGAAGAAACAAACCACTGGCTGTTGTTGACCGTCGACTCATATAGGGCAGGGACTACCTATGTAGGTAACTGCCCCCATTTTCCTTCCTGTATTCACATCAAGCAATATTAGCACTGGAATACTGATGTAGCAGAGAACCCGTTACCCGAGTAACATATAACGAGAGCTTATCACTACAAGACAAGAAGATTAATAAGCGACATATTTCAACAGACCTTTAATCAATTTCAATTAGGTACTTAAGTACTTATATAACGTCAATTATGGGGTCACCGACCACCCCTACTCTCCGACCGCTTTCTATATTAAAAGGCCACTTATTCACTTATACGTAATATGGCTTATATTGCGTTAATTAAGGCCGTTTTTTAATTAATAGAATTTAATTCTTTTATATAATAAGGTTTCCAAATGGCGTAATTTTGCGATTTTTTTCTGGCTTATAATTAGGTATTAAAAAATATGGGTAAATTTAAGCGCTTAAACGTTAGAAATTAAGTAATAAGAAAACTACGCAAAATAGTAATTCCTTTAAATTAATAAAAAAAATCGTAAAATTCCCGGAATTTTTTTATGGTGCTTATTATAATATATTTATTTAAACGAGCCTTATACGATATAAATACGGCATTATAACGGGTAATTATAATAAAAGAAATATATAAGATGCCATCGAGGCGATCTTAAGCGATATGAAATACCGTTAAGCGATTTAATGATACGGAATTTCTCGTTTAACGCTACGAAACCGTATATTAGATAATTCTACGGTTAATAATCGAAATAAAAGCTAATAAAAACTTTTTAAGGCTTACGAAAATAAGATAATGCAATAAATGTTGCATTAAGAATTTTTAAGTTACGCCTTTAGCTATAAGTAAATCCGATTTGTTATTACCAGGTTATTATAATTAAAGGGAAACCATTAGCCATTTAAAAAAGAATGAATAATAGGCTTTATTAAGCGAAATCCTGTTATAAAAACAAAAATAAGCCGCCGTTTGGATTATAAGCATATTAACGCTGCAAATCCCGAAAATATTCACGCTTTTTTCGATAGGCTAATTTATTTCCTTTGAATTAAACCCGAAAACTAATGAAATGCTAACGAAAATAATATAATAAAAGGTTTCGAAATTAACGGGCTTATTATAAGTAATTCGGATACGAAAAGGGCAAACGTTAAATGTAATTTTTTCCGGGCTTAAACGATTTTCGTTAAATATATATTGGCTATAATGGCACTGGCTTAAAGAAAGGCGCATTCTGCTAATTACTAGAAATTAACGTATAATAATAAGTTATAAAAAAAAAGGAAAGAAAAAAAAGCTAGCAAAGGGCCAATTGCTTATATATAAATGGGAATAATAAGAAATAAATGCCTATTGTTTTAAAAATAACTAAGGTATTAATTATCTTATTTATTCTTTAAGTTATTACCGTAACATCACTTTCCTTTCGGAAAAAGCTTCGTCTTAAAGCTTTATAATTACCTTTATTTTAAATAAAAGTAATTCATTATAATCCGGTAGCTTTTATTTATTCCATTTATTCGGACCAGGTCGTTTAAAGCACTGCTAATGTATTAAGGCAAGTATTCTTTTTTACCGTATTGGGGTTCCTTTATTTCCGAATCGAAATCCTCGACATTTAAACGGTTAATTACAATAATACGAATAAGGCCGGAAGCAGGTTATTTGTTACAATTACGGATAAAATGCTTAATAAAACCACAGCAACGGCAGCGGTTAATACGTTATTACTTATTTCGTTAAACAGGACTAAACAAAAGAACGACGAATAAAAAATTAACGATACCTAAAAGCTTTGCAAGGTTGGATTCCGGAATAACGGCAGCAGCGGTATTTATAATTCCGAACGATATATTCATTAATTAATGGAAAAAATTGTAATAGTTAATATAAATAACGCCGTTACCTTTGTCGTAGGATTATTTATGAAACTTCTTAACGAAAAAGGTATACGTAATTGGAAAGGTTTCGAAGTTATTGATTTTGATTTGGAGTTTATCCGAAAAAACGTAACGAAGCTTTCGAATACGTTGGCTTTCGGTTATTTCATCCAAATCGTTTCGAGCCGCGTATAACGCGCGTTTCTAATTGTTAAGGAATTAACGGAAGGAATCGTTATTTTTTATCTTTATTTTCTTAAGGCGGGCTTTATTATAAAAGGACTTATTCGGATCGTCGTAAATGCGATCGAAGGCATCCAGAATACGCTAGGAAGCGTCATTTTAATTATCGGTACGTTCGGAATAATAAATTTAGAAAATAACGAGGTCTTTAATTTTAAGCTCCAGCCGGTTATAAATGTAATACATACGGACGTAATTATCGCCGATTGCAGCCCTATTAACGCAAAACTTGCCTTTAATTTCTAAAAGCCAAACGTCGTAAGTACCGGGACCTTTTAATTTCATTATATCGGAAAGCTTTAAGCGAAGGTTTTATTTGGTTTGGAAGGCTTCGATTTAAATGGTTAAAGCTTTATTTTTTACTTAAAGCTTATGAATTTCAATGGCGAATTAGGCGGTCAGTTCGTCGCGGAAATATGTAACAGCGGCCTAAATAATTGCTTAGGCTTCTTAGGCACTAATAAATAAAGCCATTATCAATTCGAATAAAGCAAAAGCTTTGCAATTTTTCGGAAACGGGAAAGTCGGAAACGTAAAAGTATGGCATAAAGCCCGAAAACGTGAAGTTCGTGAAAATTTTTCGGAAAAAACGGAAACGGAAAATTGCTATATAGAGATAAGGGTTTTGCTATGTTATTAATTTATCGAATAATCGAAAAAGAATCGAACTGCTGTATTAATTGCCCATTTTCAACAGGTATCGTAAAATATAACGGCTGTTCCTTTAAAAAACAGGCAAAGGAACTTATTATTATATAATAGCACTGATTTAAAAAAAGGCGCATTTTGCTAATTATTAGGAATTAACGTATAATAATAAGTTACAGAAAAAAAGAAAAGGGAAGGAAACTAGCGAAAGGCCAGCTGCTTATATACAAATGGGAACAATAGGAAATAAATGCTTATTATTCTAAAGATAACTAAGGTATTAATCATCTTATTTATTCTTTAGGTTATTACCGTAATATCGGTCTTAAGAAAAGCGATTTCTTTCTTATTAATATTTAAAGCAAAAACGATATAGGCATAATGGTTTAAAAGGGAATTTAATTAGCTTAATTAATATTTCGTTAAGTCCGAAAATAAATGAATTAATAACGATATTGTTATAAAATAATTAAAAAAGGTCTTTTTATTTCAAATTTAACCGAAAGATCCTAATAACGTTCGTTTTCTTATTATTAATAAATACGAAAGCTACGTTTCGGATAAATTCCTATAAACGTGTTTTATAAATCGAATATATATGTTGTTTTTTCCGGCCCATATAAGTCATATTTTCCAGCTTTTGGATTTAATTTATATATACGTTTTAAAAGTTACGTATAAAAAGTATCTTAAGAACCTGGCCGAATTAAACGATTTAGCCCCTATTGGAAAGTTTAAATTCCTTCGCTGCTACGTTAAAACAAAAAAGAATAGCCTTATAGCATTAAATATTAAGTCCGGATTTCGTACCGCTGGCTTATATTTCTTAAACCGTTAAAAGGTTTTTAATAATTTTTATATAATTAAAAATACGAAAGTTTAAAACGTTATTAAGTTATTATTATATAATAAAAATTACGATATAAAAGACATTAATAATAGTTATAACGTTACGGCGTTATATAAAAGGCTTATAATTAATATCCTTAATGCCCGAATAGCTATATGCTTTATAAATAAGGCCTTAAACGATAAGAACCTCGAAATTGCTCTTAAAGATCGTAAAATTATTTGCCTTAACGTTAAATTTAACCGCTTAAAGCCAAGAAAAATAAGAAAAATGGCCCAAGATCCGAACGAACGAATGATTAACATAAAGGAAGTAATGGCTAAGCGAATTATGCATAACGAACGTTAAAAATAATACGCAGCGAAAATAAAAAAGATATAAAACCTTAAAAATAACGAACCAATAAATTACCGCCCTTAAATAAGAATTTCGAAAATAAGAATATAAAAAAAAGATTATTATAATTATGAAAAGTAAAAAAGAAAAGAAAAAGAAAGAAAAATACGGCCTTATTAAATCTATTGCTATACGTATGAAACGGGCGGTAATTCGGTTTATACGATACCGATAATTACATTAATTAAAACCGCTTATAAAGCTTTATATAACGCTTAAAGCCCCTTAATTTTACGATTTTTTATCTATGGGTTAACCCCTTGCTGTAATATAGGACTTTTGCTGTATAGTGTGGTCAGGGAGTGGGGGTGGTCGGTGACCCCATAATTGACGTTATTGCCCTGATCTTTTTTTTGTAGAGTGCTCCTTTGAGCAACTATGAGATATGGGCTACTGTGGTGTTACCATACATAGTTCACGCCTGGAAGACACTGTTGACTGGTCATGCCAGCCAATGCATGTAAGAACTACATTAGCACTGGGGTGACAAACACATATTATGGTCCTGGCCAAGTTCCCAAGTTATAAGTTATGGAAACGAATATGTTCTATCATGATTACTTGTCAATTTGATATTGTTAGCTAAGGCAGATGATGCCATGAACCCACAATGCTGCTCTTATCCTTCAAGTAAGCAGGTGTGTAAGCTGGTAGGTACCTAGGTACCTGGGTATTTGTGGGGTGGGTGATCTCTAAGTCAGCATGAGCTAATCGCCTGTCAGCGCCTAAAACACATTGCAATGCGCTACGCATTGAAGCAAACCCTCGGGGACGAGCGATGATAGGGTCAAACGGTGAACAGCCATGGAATTTGTGGACACGGCCGTCTACAGCGCAAGAGCATGCTGGATCATGTATTTGCAATCCTCGAGCTGTTATTACGAAACATCTTAATCGGGTTCTGATCGTCCTCAAGGCGTGGGAAGGGGCGTTCGCAACTTCGAGAAGGACAACAGAGTCGACATTTAAAAGGGCCAATCTATTACCTTTGAAGCCAGGATTTGTCTAATAGCCACCAAAGGAGAAAGGGAAGCCTATGAACACCATCAAGAACGCCATGTCGAAAGCACTGTCACATGCTAAGATTACACCTCACCGGAGCGCAGCTCGAGGACATGCGGATCATGGCTGGCTAGACACATATCACAGCTTTTCCTTCGCAGATTGGTACGACCCTAAGTTGAGCCACTTTGGGTCGCTGCGCGTGCTGAACGAGGACCGGGTGAAGGCAAACTCTGGCTTCCCAACTCATCCGCATAGGGATTTCGAGATATTCAGCTGGTGAGTTGTGATGATGATGATGATGATGATGTTACCCGCCCTGACGCTTTTGCAATGTATAAGTGCTAACATGGATATAGTGAGTGCAGTTCTTGCTTGACCTGACAGTCGAAGTGTGTACGCGAGGTGGTGGCTGACAAATAGCAGACGTACTGTCTGGCGAGTTGACTCACCGTGACAGCATGCTCCGCAAGGGTGCGGAAGGGAAACAGTCGGACAAGTTCTATCGGATGCACCGGGGCGACGTCCAGTTCACGACGGGTGGTACAGGGATTGCACACTCGGAGCAGAACGAGCACCACAAGGACACGGTGCATTTCCTCCAGATATGGGCCATCCCTTGGAAGAGGGGCCTTACGCCGAGGTACCACACGAAACACTTCGATGAGGAAGAGAAAAGGCAGGGCTTCGTGCCCATCCTGAGCCCTCTCAAGGCTGGCCCGGAGGCTTCCTTCGAGCAAGAGAAGGCGGCGGAGCCCACGATCCCGGGCACGATCCCCATCCACGCCGACTTTGTCATGGGTGCCGGGATCATTGCGCCTCAGGCACGGTTCGAATGGAATGTCGGCGCGAACGCAACGGAAGCTACCAAGAGAAAGGTATACATTCACCTCCCTTCGACGAAAGGAGGAAAGGCCAAAATTCGGTTGGACGGTAGGGAGGACATCTTGAATGAAGGGGATGGCGCTTTCGTTGACGGTCTCAATGCTGGGGACAAGTTATCCGTTGAGAGCGTTGGCGAGGCCGAAGCCGAAGTTGTTGTGTTGGATACTGCCTAGTGTATGGGCGTCTAGGAGTATCGCCTATCAGCCTCTAATGATTATATAGATGTGCATCAGTGGATTATATGAGACCAGGAAGTAGACATCTACAACAACTGTGGCCAAAAGGAGCAAAGTCTTTGCTCTGAGACTAGGGAGTCTTCTTCGTATGTTTTCTCTGCATCTGGCGATTATGTTAGCGAAATGAGCGGTTTCGAATGCTCGAATTCCAGCCAGAAGACCGAATCATACATAATCAATTCTATAAACGTACTGTATACTATATGTTTCATAAAATAATGTGCAATAGTCAGCCCACTGTATTCAGAGTCTTTTTCACGACAAAGAACCAGGGGCAGGGGACCTTTGTATAAGCGGACCTAAGCTGAGAGACGGGGCTATGGAGCTAAGCCGGTCCCGGACGACCTCCGACATTCAAATCGGGCCGCAGATCCGAATTAGGAACTGTGCCGCATTCTTACAAACGACTGCATCACTGTACTTTAGGCTGCCTATATTCCGAGGAATGAGCTACTCCCCTCTGAGTCACCAAGTCATAACGGCTGACATGTTGACTGAGCTTGAGCTTTGATTTCCCCTACTAGACTCCGGGTCCTTCGCCCCCCCCGTCTTGTGCTTCTAATATACCTATATACCTAGGTACTTACTGGGAGGGTAGGTGGGTTCACTGCGCGTAATGCCTACGTGGAATCACACACAGCACGCAGTAGCTCTGATCCCTAATCAACTGCTAATCCTTACCTATCTTTGAACCCCTATTGCTGCTGACAGCTATCTTCCAAGGGGCGATGTGCAACTACATACGCCTACATGTACAAGCCGTGCCACCTTTTCCTTCCTTTTCCTCCCAAGAAACTGGTTTTCTGATCGTAGATGTAATGGTGATATGCAGCAAATCACTGGAGTTAGCATCGAAGCTAAGGCGCGCGCCGGCTTGGCATCTAGTCTACCTACTTCGTTAGCAGGTCCGAGTTGGGAAATTCTGGGGTCCGAGGTGGGATTTGTGAAAGCATTATGAAAATCCCCTGGGGCTACTTGGAGCTGAATCTTGCTTGCGGCTTGCTTGGAGTTGCCACGGTACAGACATTTTGGTCGGTTCCACCCAGATAATCCGGTTCCTACAGCACTCGCCACGGCTATTCTGACGGTCTTTCAGGCTATTCTGACGGTTTCTAACCATATCCGGAAAAACGCTTTGTATCGACCCACCATATACATTTAGGTGGCGATACCGTAATATGCGTTTGGGCGACTATTATTTACATCCGCGTATATAATACCGCGTTTTAGGTCGGCATACGAAGCTGGAACGGAAATCTTATGAAGGTCTTTTGGTATTACAATTATACGTTTGAAATTTATTGATATTAATAATACTGTCGTTACGGCCATGGCTATTGGCTGGGGTTATAACTAGTATTACTTTTTTTATATTTTCTTTGCTGCTGTTATTTCTATAAAACTATTACGAATTAAGCCGGCAATAGCGGCTATAACGGCAATAGCTATTATTGCTATAACGGCGGTAATTGCCATTATTATAACGGCGGTAATTATTATTGCTGCTATTATTATAGTTGCTATTATTTTTATAGCCGCTATTATTCCTATAGCCGCTATTATTATATCCATTATTAATAATCCTATTATTATTGCTATAATCGTTATATTTATATTATAGCATTTAATTTATTTACCGTATAAAGAATAACCGGCGGTTACGGTATTATTTACGGTAACGATTAAATAGCTATAAATTATATTCGCGGCATTTTATTATAAAATGAAATACGACGCGTGCTTTTATTATAAAATAAATCCCTCCGTTACGCCGAAAGCCGCGCCGATTATGTAGCAGGTATTACAATTGCTTTATTTTGCCCTTTTGCTTGTATTTCTTTTGCTTAGGTATCCGGCGGTTTTAGCGGCTTTAGCGGCTTCGGCGGCTTCGGCTTTAAAAAACCTGAACCATTCTTATTGCGACGGCATATAAAAAGGATTTTCGGGTCTTATTCGTTACGGCGAATGCGTTTTTTGGAAAACATTGGCTATAAAAAGAAATAACGAAGTTAGCAATAATTCGTATAGCTTAAAATTATTCTATTAATCAGAATTAAATAAAAAAAATAATCGACGTCATAATTATATCGAATTTTCGAAGCTATTAATGCAAATGAAAATGATTTATCGAAAATAATTATTTTTATACCAAAAATAAATAAATTATATACCAATAAGGTAATTTAAATTGGCCGGAAAAACCGCATTTGTAAACAAAAAGCGGTACGTTTTTTTTAATTATTTTAACCGCTTTAATATATTGCCAAAGCATTTTGCAAAAAGCGAAAAAACTAACGTTATAATAAATGTTATTAAAAAAAATGGCATTCTTTAATTCGTTAATCTTTTCGTTTTTTTTTTATAAGTCGGCTTTCGTATTTGCTTCGAATTTTCGTCCAAGCCATATGAACGGCATAATAAAATTAATACAATAAAACCAATCGATTCTTAAAATGCCGCTTTAATATAACGTAAAATCTTTTTGATTATAAAGTTACCCGTAAGCCGAAATTTCGATAATCCTTAATAGCGAACTTTATAAATTTAAGCTTATATTACAAATAAGTATTCCAAAAATAATTCACGATAAATAATTAATAAGAAAATTCCTATTAGAATTGTTCTTAATATTGATTTCATTTAATTTTAATTCAAGAATATATATAAACTCGCTATATAAGCATTATTCCGTCGGCATTATCTGCCTATTTACGTAAAAAACCGGACGAAACGAATCCGTAATGGCGAGGATTTAATTAAGTAAATACTTAATTCCTATTAGGAACCGCTTTATTTCCGGGCTAAAAAAGCTTCGTAACTAACGCTTTAATATATATATCGTATATATTTTCGTCCGGATATTCCAATACGAAAAGGCGTTATATTTTATTAAGGAAAATGTCGCCTTCGAAAAAGCAGTCCTTATTGGCATCGCAATTATTTTTATTATTTCCCTTATTTTTCTTTTCGGGATCAGTACTGCTTATATCGCTGCCGCGTTTACCGAATACAATCCTTTCGAAAAAGCCGTTTTATTTTTTCTTAATATTATAAACGACGTTTTTAAAAATATGCCATATATAAAATTAATACTTAACGGTATCGAAAAAAGCCGTTCGGACGGCGCGTTTAAAAACTTTATCGAAATCGGAAATAATTACGTTAAATTTAAAGCATTATCCGAAAATATCGATATCTATTTTATTAATAGCCCGTCCGCCGTATTTACGGGCGCATTTTTTTAACGTATCGAAAATCCATTAAAACAATATTTCTTTCTTACCGCTAAACAAGTAATACGATATCGAAAAGGTAATATAAAAGGGAATAATTCCTAAAATCTAATAAAGCGGCATATTAAATTTATTAACCTTATACGTATTATCGATCGAAATAAGTTCGGAATTTTCCTTTTATAATTCCATATATTACTTATATGCCTAATAAATACGTTATATTCTTTTATTTAAATCATTATTTTTACGATATACGACATACCAAATTTTGAAATTCGATTCGAAGGTTTCGAAAAACTATTAGATAACTATTCGATTGCCGTATTAAATACGTTACGTTTTTATAAGAATATTTTTAATATCGGAAATAATAAAATTAATTTCGAAATATTTCGATTTTATTTAATCGAAAATATTATAATGGAACAGTTTTTAATTTTAAACGGCAGCTTCGATTTTAATTATTACTTTGGAATTATTTCTTTAATGGCGTCGATTAATAACGAAATAAATAGCGTTATAAATTTCGAAAAAATGATTATATAAATTTTTAAATATTTTATCCTTATTATATAAAAAATCGAATTTTTATTAATTATTATTACTAGATTTTATTAATTTTCCGTTTTATCCGTAATTAAATTTTTTCGTTAAGGTCTTTCGTTAACCTTTATTTCCGGCGGCTTTCGTATATTTTTAAGCATTAATATCGCTTTTATTATATACATAAATATATCGTCGGTATTCGCCATATATTCGGTCGGCCCATTTGCTGCATTATTTTCGGGCGATAAAGCTTATGATAATGCCAGTAATAATAAAAGCATTATATATTTCCTAATAAAAAGACCAATTACGTTATATAAGCTGTTTAATAAAATCCATTACAAAAGGTACTTTTAAACGTTAAATAATATCGCCAACCTTCGATTTTGAGCTTTAATAATCGAAACAAAAATAATTAGCGGTATTTTACGCCATATTATCCTAAACGCGTATTACGGTATCGCCATTTAAATGTATATAATGGATCGGTATAAAGCGTTTTTCCGGATATGGTTAAAAACCGTCAGAATAGCCTAAGAAACCGTTAGAATAGCCGTAACGTATAGCATTAGGTATTACTATTATAACGACCACGATAAACGCCTGGCGCTTAATGCCAGCTTATACCTCTAGCCGAAGCTGAAAAAGGGGCTAATCATCTACGCTTATGTCCAATTTATGGTCTGCAATTGTTTAGGATGTGGCCTTGTATCGAACTGCATAATGTTGAAGATGTGTGAGCGTTTGCAGAGGACAGAGGATTTTGACAGTCCAGACTCCAGACAGGACGTTGCGCTATAGCGATGAAACACGATCCAAGCAGTCGGTACTGTCATCCCGATCTTGTCATACTCGGACGATGATCATTTCCTGTTCATATGTATTTTCTCCATCAAACAAGCTCTACTGATTAAAGTCCCGCAGCGCCCGAGCTCTTTCCCCGAACCTGGCACTGACATCGACAAGGCGTGCAAGGCCGGCCTTGTGGGTCTTGGATCTGGCTAGATGCGCAGGGCAGCAGGGATTGTTGATACTCCATGACGACCAATGGCCTATGAGATAATAGCTTGACATCTATATTCAGGTCTAATGCCATCCAGACTGTCAGACTGCCTAAAAGATGAGGAGCCCACTGTGCCGTAGCACGCGTAGGTGTCTAGGCATGGTTAACTTACCCGATGTCCGCATTGGAACTATTCCTGTTCCTGAACTGAGGCCATCTTATTCGTCCGTGGAGGTTTGCTGAATGCAAGATGTGGGTGGGAATAACCAATCGCTCGTTTCCTGGCGTTGACCGGCCCCCCTTTCTCTCGCCGGCGCGACGGACGAAGGTCTCAAGCGCATGGGATTATGTACCTCAAGATTATCTATGGGAAATGAGCTTGGAAAGCGTACCTTGCATTCAGAGCATTCCGAGCATGCCCCTAATCTAGTTGTACCGATGCCTCCTCTGGGGATAACGGCTGGTGCCTAACGATGACCGGCTGGTATGGGCTAGGTCGAACCGCCGGAGCATGCCTTTTATTTACAGGAACTCACATCTTTCCTTTCCTCTTCTTGTCTTTCCACCCTCATCACCAACCTGTCCAACCGACAAGACACGGCCCTATTGCCCGCCGTTGCGAACATTCGTTTGCGTCCTTTCATTGAACCCCCGTGGTTGATCACTCGCTCATTATTACGCCCTTGACCACCCCACAATCATTATATCACCGATTAATATTTAGTTGTATTCAAAATGCTTGCCAAGAACCCCCTCGTCGTAGCCAGCCTTTTGGCTGTCTCGACTTCCGCAGCCGCCCAGAAGGACTACAAGCTCAACACATACTGGGTATGCAAGACCACTTCGATCTAGAAGACAGCTGCTAACACTCGCTCAGGGCCAAAATGGTGTTGGAGACACACTGGCGGAATACTGCGCCTCAGATAGTATTGACTATGTAACCCTCGGTTTCGTTAACCAGTCGCCTGAGCATGGAAACGGTACCGACTACCCGGGCACCAACTTCGCCGCCCACTGCGCTGCGGGTGTGTACTACAACAACGGACAGAAGTCGCAGCTCCTGCAGGATTGCAGCTTCATCAAGGCAGACATCAAGACATGCCAGTCCCTGGGCAAGAAGGTTCTGCTGTCGATTGGTGGTGTCTACTCCGATTCCAACGACTACTCTCTCTCTTCCGTGACGAAGGGACAGGAGTTTGCCGACTTCATGTTCGAGGCTTTCGGCCCGTACCAAGAGGGCTACGATGGACCCCGACCATTTGACCCTAGCGCGACGGAGCACAGCTCTGTTGATGGCTTCGATTTCGATATCGAGGTCAAGTTCCGTAAGCTTCCCTTATCCCACTCCCTTTCGTGAGACACTTTGGCACTCCTGAAGCCATGCCAGTTGCAAGCCCCCATCTAACAAGACTTCTTCATCACAGCCGACCAGTTGCCATATGTCGCCATGATTGCGAGACTCCGGGACCACATCGAGGCTGCTGGCTCGGATATCATCATCACAGCCGCGCCCCAGTGCCCGACCTCCGCCGACTGGTTCCAAATGTCGACCATCATCACCGTGGCGAAGTTCGACAAGATCTGGATCCAGTTCTACAACAACGAGGACTGCGACGCCACCTCGGACAACACCTTCAACCTCGCCGCCTGGGAGCTGCTGCTCTCGGTCACGCCCAACAGCGATACGGACCTGTTCATCGGACTGCCCGGCAGCGAGGCCGCCGCCGACTCCGGCTACATCGACCGCGAGCGCGCCCGGGACGTCATCTGCGAGGCCAAGAGCTCGAGCCAGTTCGCCGGTGTCATGCTGTGGGACGCGTACTTCGCGGCCGAGAACATCGAGGGTGGCAAGACGTACTACGACTCCATCGCCAAGATCCTCGAGTGCGGCTGCGACGGCGAGACCTGCGCCCAGCCCACGACGAGCTCCAGCACCTCCCGCCCGACCTCGTCGTCGACTACCAGCTCCAGCGTTATCGCCACGACTTCGTCGTCCGTAACTACTAGCTCCAGCGTCCGATCCACCACCTCATCTGCTGTTACCAGCTCTAGCAGCACCTCTACGATCTCGTCGACGACGACCACCAGCTCCAGCAGCGCGGCCACGACCTCCTCAGCGATCACCAGCTCTAGCACTGTGTCTAAGACCTCGTCGGCCACTGTCAGCTCTAGCACCCTGTCTACGGTTTCGTCGGCAACTGCCAGCGCCAGCACCTCGTCTGTTGTGACCTCGTCGTCGACGTCGGCGTCCTCCGCCACCACGGCAAGTGTCGACCCTTCGACCTCTTCCAGCACTTCCGTGGGCGCCTCAAGCACCTCTACGGCCACCATCTCGAGCGCCACTTCCAGCGTCTCTGCGTCCAGCACCGTCTCCGATCCTGCGACCTTCACTTCCTACAGTGCTTCCCAGATCACCAGCGCGAGCGCGAGCGTCACCTCCAGCTCCAGCACCAGCACTATCTCCTCCGCCACGTCATCTGAGGAAGACTGCACCGACTCGACCTCGTCTACTGCCCACGCCACTACCTCGTCCTCCGCCGCAAGCAGCAGCGTGGTGTCGTCGTACCCGACCACGTCCATCTCCATCTCGAGCTCCAGCTATTCCTTCGCCCCCAACGCTACGGCGAGCACCAGCTCTGGAGTCCTGTCCTCTACTTTGAGCTCGGCGTCCATCACGAGCGCTAGCTCGGCGTCCACCACCACCACCGCCACCGGCCTCACCAGCGCTACTTTTGCTGCCAGCTCCAGCACCTCCAGCGAAGACGACTGCGAGGAGGAGACCTCGACAAGCTCTGGAATTGCGTCTGCCACCACTTCCACGGCCTCTACTGTGTCCGCTACCTCCGCTGCTCCCTCGAGCACCAGCACCAGCACCAGTGCCGTAGTGATCTCTTCCTACTCCGCCGCCGCCGTTCCCTCGACTAGCAGCAACGGCAGCGGTAGCAGCAGCAGCGTGACCGGAGCGCCGTCGTCGTCCTCCTCCGCGCTCACCAGCGGCGTCCCTTCCACTTCTACCTCTTCTTCTCCTTCTTCCGCCTCGGCCTCGGCCTCCGCCTCCACCACGGCGTACACGACGAGCACGGTGATGACCACCGTCACCTACACGGTGACGTCGTGCGCCCCGACCGTGACCGACTGCCCGGCCCGCGGCTCTGTCGTGACCGAGACCATCGCGCTGTACACGACGGTGTGCCCCGTCACGGCTAGCGCCACCGCCACGGCCACCGCTACCGGTCCCGCCACCACCGGCGCCACGACGAAGGTCCCGCTGCTGACCACCAGCACCATCTACACGACGCGCGTGGCCACCGTCACCAAGTGCCCGGCCTCGGTGACCAACTGCCCGGTCGGCTCCGCCACCACGGAGGTCGTCGCCGTCAGCACGACCGTGTGCCCCGTGACGGAGACTGAGACGTCGGCCGAGACCTCTCCTGCCTACCCCACCTCGGCCCCGCAGACCCAGGTCACGAACGTGCCCGGCATCAACACCCGGCCCTACGGCGCGGAGACCGTCGGCACGCCCACCACCACCACAGAGGTCCCCGCCATCCCGACCTCCATGTTCCCGACCTTCTTCTCGACGTACTCGACCGATATCCCGAGCACCGGCAGCGCCATCGTGCCGCTGTACCCGACGGGCGGCAACAACAACGGCACGGCGCCGTCCGTGACCGTCACCGGCACCGGGGTCGTCGTCCCCGTGCCCGTCCCGACGACCGCCTCGACCTCCACCCTCAGCACTGCCAAGCCCAGCAGCCCCAGCACGACCGGCTACCCCGAGACGCCGATCGTCGCGGCCGGCGCCGCGAAGAACGCTGCTGCCTTCTCGCTGGGCGGGCTGGTCTTCGCTGTTGCTGCTGTCTTTGCCTTGTAGGTAGATGAAACAGGGTGTATTCAAATGTGTTTTTAGGTCTGAAGGAAATATTATAGGGAAGGGGGTAAGGGAGGAAGGATGAATGGATGTTAGGGTACCCGCTCGACCTGGGTTAACGTTGGTTATTTGTTATGTTGTGCGGTAGGATGGATGTGTATCTATGTATGAATAGATGCACGCACGTACGTACATACTTTAGGCATGTACATTCAGCAGGGAACGGACGTTTTACTTTGTCTGGTAGTCTCAGAACTTTTATGAAACCTATATTACTATACACGCCTTTGGAAGAGAAGGGAGCCGACGCTGCTGGCCGTGGCCGTGGCCTAGACCTAGACCGGGATCTCGTAATCGTGATATAAAGTATAGAATAACCCTGGTTTCGTGGACAGGAGAGCACTGAGTGGCAATCATTTCTGTGGCCCGGGACGTAACGGTGATCTATTCCTTCTATTATTGGGGTATACTGTCTATCTCTATTACTATTACAAGGTCAATAATCCTTACACTCATCATTACTTCTGTGAATAGGGGAAATCGCGCCTTGCTACTTATGTGTTGGGGAAAGGGGTTCGCTCCACCCCACCCTGACTATCGCTGGTCCCCATTATTAGCATCTCCCATTAGCATCTTCCTTCTTGGAGAAAGAGCCGTCGCCATTGTTGGAGATCCGGCTCTTTCCGGCGGAGTAGTCGCCAGGCCCCTTGCTCCCGTCGGGGATCCAGAAGCGCTGGTCGACGCGCAAGGCGGTCAGGAAGGCGACGGTGAGGATCTCCAGCGTGAAGACGAAGATGTAAAAGGCCGGCTTGCTATGATACCAGGCCGGGTCGGCCGCGGGGCGCGGCGCCGTCCAAGCCACGCCCGTCTTGAACCCGGAGATGACGACGCACAGCACGCCCGTCAGCGCCACGATCAGCGTCTTGGCGCGCATGCTGCCGCGGGTGCCGAACGTCTCTTCCTGTTCTTCTTCTTCTTCCTCATCCCCTCCCCCCTCCGCCGCTCGACGCGGCAAGAACGTGGCGGCGGCCAGCACGGCCAGCGGCGCGGCCGCGAACACCAGGAAGAAGGTCGAGGCGGCCAGCTGCAGGGCGCGGCAGACGCGGTGGACGTGGTCGCTCGTCGTGTAGGCGGCCAGCACGACGGCGACGATGACCATGACGAGGGCGGCAACGACGGCGGCGTAGGCGGCGACGCAGGCGGCGCGCAGGAGCGGGTGCCAGCCGAGGCGGGGGCGGCGGGCGCGCAGCACGCGCAGCGCGAACAGCAGGTCGACGACGTACAGCAGCAGGACGCCGGCGTTGACGAAGATGCCGGCGGCGAGGGCGAGGCGCACGCTGGCGGGCCGCACGGCGGCCCAGGCCACGCGCAGGACCAGCGTAGTGATCCGCGCCATGCTGAACCCGAACATCACGCCCGACAGCGCGAACTTGTGGCCCCGCCGCCGGTTGCGCTGCAGGATCGTCATGTTGGCCGCCGCGGAGCACGCGAACAGCGCGATGAAGACGGCGCAGATGGGCACGTCGGGGATGATGGTTGGGAGGCCGCCGAGGCCGGCGGTTGTGGAGGCGTAGGGCGGCCCTTCTGCCGCGGGCGACTGTTGTGACATGGTGGTGGTGGTGGTGAGGTGAGTGAGGGGAGATTGCTTGTAAGCAGGTCCTATCGTAGGTAGGAGTAGTTGATATAAGTACCTGGTGGGCAAGTCGGTAGTGGTAGGTGTGGTGAGTTAGGGGTATATGTGATCAGCTTGCTTGCTAGGACATATGCCCATCGCGTACAAAGGGCTCGACGGCACGCCAATCCATTAAATACTTAACCTCGATCGCAATCATGGTTTCACTCTTTGTGATCAATAGGTGGGTGGCATGACCAAATTTGCGGCACGATGCTAGCTTCGAACAAACCAGCGCCAGCGCCTGCTTTGTTGCAGCCTTATCGGAGTTTCGTACCTACCTTGAATGGCGAGGTGCGAGGTGCGAGGTGTGAGCTGCGAGTGATGACAACATGGCCGCACAGCACCTCGAAACACATCAAGTATTTGAGTGTTATTGCAGTTATTACTCCACGGAGTTACGCCTGCTCAGCTGTTAGCCGGGCCCGGTTGAGGCTACAGGACTGGGTCGGAGTAGATCGAGGAGACGGCGGCCAAAGGCGACTAGGGTTGCAACTTTCAAAATACGTGTAGTGTATAATACGTATAACGCCGTGTAATACATGTGTTATAGGCCCTGACACGCGTCGGAGCCGGATTTACCCCTTTCCGGGCCCATATATAATGTACGCTAACCCGATGCGGCAAGCATCTCGCTATAAAGCCTATTTACTTATCGTCGAGATGCTGCGTCATTTTTGAACTGCCCAAACCGATAGCGTAAGTTTTTCCGCAGTGCCTATAGGCCTTGCGCGGCTGCCGGAAGTCGCCTTTCGGGGCATCGATGAAGTGCTCGAGGGTATTCAAACGAAGGGGCGGCATCGTAAATACGAAGAATTACAAAGGGACAGGTTAATTCGAATATATATAGCTTCAAGAGTATTGCAAACGTTATTAATGCGGTGCGGTATAGGCAAAATACCAAAACACGGTATAACACGGGCTTTAGTATGGGTATTTGGGTGTTTTGTGGGTGGGTCCGTATTATACAGGTGTTAGTGGTCATAACACGTGTTTTGAACACCCCTAAAGGCGACAGCCCTAGACTCCACCTGGGAACTCCCCTTAGAAGCGGAAAACGCAAACGCCGACCTCCGTGCCTTTCAAGTGGGTTCCGGCATTCGGGTGCTGGTGGTTTAGTCAAGTAGGTACTAGGCATTAACTGTAGCTCCGCCAGCTCCAATGTCAGATCTGTTCCAATCACCAGGTTTCTGGGATATCTATTATCCCAAAACAGAACTGATCTCTATCATCTATATCCAGCTTTGGATGAGGGACATAAGAAGATGATTCTCGATGATTTAATGTAGCACTGAAGACTACCTTTACATATATAACTTCAGATGCCAAGCCACGGCTCGTCGATTAGGGGTTAGTTAAGCTTTAGTTCCGCTAGTTTCATGGGCCCCGCTGGTAGTAACTGCAAGACTCGTGCCGGCCGCCATCCTTGGGTTATCGGACACCGTGCTATTTGCATCCGTTCGCGGTTCCGATGGGCCGGTAAATGCTAATAATCAAGTCGAATCTCGTTTGATGGAGAACATTGCTTTCAGCTGCTTCGCTAGAGTAACAAAACAAGGTTTGTCCTCGTACCTATGACTAATAAAGATATAATCCATTTACTGTATAGCTATTTCCATCTAGGGAGTGGTTACAAGGGTTTGCGTCGTGATGGTACCTAAGTACTAAGCAGGCTTCGATGTTTGTGTTAATGCAGCTACATACCCGTGCATGCGTACCTACCCCCCCCCCTACCTAGTATGTTGTGCATTGCAGGAGTTTTGCGTCGAACCTTCCGTATCTCCCATTCACATTGCAACAAGAAAGAAGTGAATTGGGTGACCTGCCAAGCATACTATCTACACGTATGTAGACAATGGAACCCGGAAGTATACAGGCAAGACACTGCCCTGTGGAGGTTACCCCGTATGTAGGTCGGACCTGCCTACATGCACCTGTTACCTAGGTAGGTATCCGTGGAAACCTATCTGTAGCTCTTGTGAATCTGAATCTGTACCTACAATCTCACCTACTGCATACTCTGATACTGCACTGGAATACATACAGCCTCAACCTGAATTCACTGCCTGCGTGCACATCTATACGTCGTCCCGACTGCAATAGCTGTTCTATTCCGCAGATGGCAACAGATATAGTATCACTTTCGTTGATGTGATAGCTGGCATAACACTGCAAGAATGGATATAATGTTTGTCTGCACATCAGCAGGAGCGGCCCTTCCGCGGCCGCAGTTAATATACGTGCAACTCGAGTGCAGCAATGCGTGGAAGGGTTTCCAACATAGCTGGATGCAGCAACTTTCGAGTGATCACAGCGTACCTACCAACTCGACGACAACGGTTCTACCACTCGTCTGATATGGCGTGCATGTAACTGCCTGCAACGATTTTGACACTCGGCGATGGAAAGGAAGGATCGACGACAGGAAGGAAGTCAGTCATTCAATGCTTTGTCTCGTCGAATTTCCTCTACCCACCCAATCCTGCCAACGACTTGCCATCATTACATGTTGACCTCGCCGACTTGATGGAAAGGAAGGATCAACGACGGGAAGGAAGTCATTCAATGCTTTGTCTTGTCGAACTTCCTCTACCCACCCAATCCCGCCAACGACTGACCATCATCACATCTTGATCTCGCCGACTTGGCATGATTGACTTAACATCATCATACTTTCGATTCGCCGACTTGCCACTATTGACTTATCAGCATCGTACTTCCATCTCGCCGACTTGCCGCTATTGACTTGCCAGCATCGCACTTCCATCTCGCCGAGTTCTCACGATTGACTCGGCACCATCAACGACTTTTCATATGCATACTTGATCTGGTCGGACCTAACGCTTTTAATGACTTTATCATCATACTTATCCCCTTCTTCACTACTACCACTATACCTCGGGGAAACCTCATTATGAAGTCCTTGAAGATGAACGGACGGCATAATACACCTGACATCATCGTTATCGACGATGACAATGATGATGATGGAGTGGAGTTTGGTCCAGATTATCGACGGATGCTAACACATTTTTGGCAGACTGGCCATAGTCAACAGAATGCCATCGTACTTGACGATGATGACCACAGCCCAATCATTATTGATGATGCTGAAGACAAAGACGAAGATGAGGAAGACAATAAACTCAAGCTAGAAGCTGCCGTGGAAGACGACTTAGAACAGGAGATTGCTGAGGTTATAGATATCCTCGACTATGAGTGGGATGCTCTCCCTGACTTGGGTGATACATCGCGGAACAAGCCAGTGGAAGACCACCTACGTCTTCCAAGCTGTCGCCATAATGCAATGCTGGTCCAGGAAGGTGTTGTCGTCGAAATAAACCCAATGCCTAAACATCAGAACACCCTTGGCATTGAGTTTTTGGAAATCCAACTGATCCGGAAGGAAGGTGACGATATAATCATACGCGGTATACCATATGCTAGGGCTCGAAAAACCCGAGGCCAACTCCCCCCTAAAAGGAATGAGGTTGTCGCCGTCTTGAATATACATGAGGACGATCTTCGGGAATGGACCACTCAGGCAGCGATTGAGGTCAACATCAAGGAAGTCATGCAGATCAGGCAGCTCCAGTTTACCAATGCTCTTTATCCTACCCACAGGTATGATATCAAGGAATTCAAGAGTCCCGAAGAGGCCGAAGAACTCGCTGTACTCACATGCCGGTGGAAAATGGTCTCTTTCTACAAATCCGCTGCCGCCGAAAAGGAGGGACGGCTTCATAATCGACTCTTCGTCAGGCTCAGGGCACACGAGATAACGAACCCTGATCTCCAAGTCCCCGATGACGAACTGATCCAGAAATGGCGTATTGGGAAAGTCAGAGGGGGGTCGTATTGTCCAGAGTCCCCGATCATCGATCTTACCAAGGATATAAACCCAGCTAAGCATCGCCAGCGCGGCCAAAGATATACACATGCAGATATGTTCTGCGGGGCAGGTAAGCGACTTCAAGTTTTCAGAACTAGAGAACTGAAGATACTGACTCGAGATCCTGATCAAGGCGGCGTCACATCTGGCGCAAAAGCAGCGGGCTTCAGAACTACTATGGCATGCGACATGGATCCGAACGCCTGCGCATCGTACCGATTGAACTTCCCCTATACCGATCTTTACGAGATGAGCGTCCATGAATTCGCGACAACTCACTCCCCAGTGCCGGTAGATATCCTACATATATCGCCACCTTGTCAAGTCTGGAGCCCAGCACATACCAATCCCGGGAAGAATGATGAGGCCAACCTAGCCGCGCTTTACGCCTGCTTAGAAGTCTTGCTCAAGTTCCGGCCACGGATCGTTACCGTAGAACAGACCTTCGGGATTTTACATAAAAGATTCGAGTTATTCTTCAACCAGTTTCTCCACTGCTTCACTATGACGGGTTACTCTGTTGCCTACAAAGTTATGAACCTATCGGAAATCGGCAGTACTCAGAATCGCAAACGACTCATCATGATTGCATCTTGTCCGGGCGAAAGACTACCACCGTTCCCAGAGCCACTATTCGAGCTCTTTACAATCGAAGATGCCCTGTCTACGATCAAAAGTAGGGCTACGCTTAACGATGTCGACGAGGTCCTAGCCAGGGCCCTTAGAAATCCGGCTTTCCCTAAGCCCCCGTACGACCCCCATACCCTCCTCCGTTACACTATTACGACCGGTAATAGTGGAGATTATCACCCTTCCGGGGAACGTGGTTTTACTCTACGAGAGTTTGCCGCACTTCAAGGATTCCCCTCCCATCACGAGTTTACGGGCAGTGGTATACGGAAGCAGATTGGAAATGCATTTCCCCCGACCTCGGTAAAGGTCATCTATGAGCACATCCATCGCTGGCTCCTGAAGGAAGATGGGTTCCAAGTAGACGGCGATCAAAACGACGATATCGAAGTTGTAATTTTGGATGATGATGGGCGAGATGCGCAGGAAGACGGCAACGGAAACGGCAACGGCAACGGCAACGGCAACGGCGACGGCGACGGCGACGGCGACGGCGACGGCGACGGTGACGGCGACAATGATGATGATGATGATGATTTGATGGTCATGGATTCGCGGGAGCGGTCGGTCACTCTACCTTTGGAGGAATAATTATGAGATATCGATTGAATCTCTGGATAGATCTTGAGCTATTCCTTTTTTGCTGGAGGGCTTTGCTCTTTAGGTGGCGTTGGCATTACGCAGCTATGAAATAGGGACTTTGAGATGCATCTATGAAATGCCAACTGGGTTGTCACGCCTGATGATGATAACGATTTAATCAAGGAGTGTCTATCCGAACTGATATGATCTTCCAGGATCTCTCCCATTATGGTGAATGACCTGCTAAATTGATATGAACCCGGTGTGCTACAGGGCTTTATCTACTAACAAGTAGGCTCCCTGATATCTTTATACAATACCATCACTATTCTGGACTCCTGATACTAGGGAACTGCAGCCATATATGTCTAGTATGCCATCGAGAACAGTGGCCAAGCACCAGGACCACTCCACACCAGCGTATCACCGAGCCATATCTCACGTAGGTTTGGCATCAAGAGAGTCATGAGCGAAGGGTTCCTCGTAGCACAGCTCGTTGCCGGCACAAACCACTCCTCGGCCGTAGAAGAAGACGAAGATGAAGCGTGACGTTCTCCCACGACGTCGTCGGGGCCACAGTCTCTGTCACCATCGAGCAGCCCGCGACGGTGATCGAGAATATCCCCAGAGAGGGATACCTTCCGCAGGCGGGCGAAGTCGCGGAACCGCATGAGGCTATTGCCGTCGCCGAACGCCCGGGCGGGGGGCAGCTCCAGGACGTCGAGGTCGTAGTTGAACCAGACGTGCGAGAAGCCCCCCTGCACCGCGAAGGCGGCCTCGTAGTGCCGCAGGGTCTCGCGCCGCGACTCCCGGTCCACGTGCAGCGAGGCCGGGGCCGGCGGCGTCGCGGCCGTCGTGATGCGGATGGCGGGGCCGTCGCGGTCGTGCGGGCGGAGGCGCCGCACCGTGTGCACGAGTCGCACGCGCCGGACTTCCCAGGTCGTTCGCCAGATCCGCAGGCGTAGGGATAGGGGGAGCCGGTAGAGGGGGGAGGGGGAGGGGTTGAGGGTTGGGGTTGGGGTTGGGGACATTGTGTTGCTTTTGCTCTTCTGGACTGGTTGATGGTTTCGAGGAAGGAGGGTGAGGGGGGATGTACGACCTGAGGCTGAACGTACTTTCCGGGTTTGATTCACGAGCACTGATGTATACTTCGCCCATGGTAGGAGCATACAGTCTTGCTATTTATGTCTGAAAGGCGTATCGCCAAACAGGCAAACCACCGCCTTTTGGTTATGTTGGTGTTACGTTCACCGTCCCTTCCCAGACATCATCTTGAAGGACAGAAACGAGATGCCAACTTTCAAACCTACTCTATGTCCACTGAAGTGATCCGATATGATTCAAATAGAGTCCGTAGTTGCCGCAGTTTGTCAATCATGAAAAGCAAATAAGCCACTCCCTCCCGCCCCCTTCCGCTCTCAACAAACAGCCCGTGCTCGTAGAACTTTAAAAGAACAGCATATGGCATAACGGATTTGGCATCTGTTCACCCCTTTTATCAGCCATGTAAAGCTTTAGGAGACTTGATATATGACATTTCACATTGCTTGGTAGATACATCGTACTTCGGTGTGGTAACAGTACATGTAACGAGGTTTACTGCGAGAGATCACAGGCGGGCCGTGTTGTTTTGACAACCGATTCTGTTATTTGAAACCCCTCTGAGACACCGAAAGATGAATATCCATATGTTTACCCGAGAAGCCAAAGCTAAACCCTATGTTATGTACACCGTATAGTCATAATGAACGGCAAGTTCCTACTATCCCTGATGATATCTTCTTAGTACTCCGAACCAATTAGTGAAATTATAGAAATCCTAACAGATATTCGACACCATAGTCATGAAGGAAAGGCATGATAAATTGTGTGTGTCAAAAGAAAGCGGTGCTATTCTAATGGAATATATGTAGGAGGTGGTTCCTTCAGAGACTTGAAACTTTCTGTATGGGAACGCAAGGCATCTTTACCGAGCTTGCCCTCTTCAGACGCCGTTAGTGGATCTATCGGAGCGGATCGTTGCTTAGACGACAGCTTCGGATGCCGTCTGGCGCTATGCCTAAGACTGAATCTCGTTCGGTATTCATCTCTAACGAGTACACGAAGCACCGGAATAGTGGTGCCAATGATGGTGGCTGCCCCATCAACTATGGCCCAGATATGGTTTTCAGAAAGGACGGCTGCTACCCTGTCAGGGGCGCCGCTCCTAGGATTCCATCGTAAGATGTTCGAAGGGCTGACTACATACCGAGAAACTCTGTCGCCCTTACCTCCCAATTCGTTAGCGATCGATACAGCCTAACTACTGTAACGATGCCGGCTCTTCGAAACATGTTAGCATGAGGCAATTGTAGAGAGGGGCAAATATGATTATGGATAGGGACTGGACTAACAGAGCTCCAAGACTCATAGCAAAAGTGAGCCCAGCCTTCTCTCGTTTGTTGAGGTGGAGGTTTCGGATGATCATCCATGGTAACCCCAGTACTAGGCAATCAAATAGTAGTGACATCACTTAGGCGGCATCAGTATCTCGGCGATGAAGTGTATCCACTACGGGTGTATATATGCCCTTACCGGTAGATTCTTGAGTTAAGATACCCGAGAAGTCAATGGACTGACAGGACGAGCCTGGAAGGTTCGGCCTTTCAATCACGGCTCCGGGGGGCCCAGGAAGCACACACGGCTTTCGCCACAGCATGATTGCGGTCAGAGCGTAGCTGACATCGACTAAGAATGTCGCCGTCCAGACCAACTTCGTCTGCCAGCCCTGAGTGATCTTGACAAGCATGAGGGAAAACGCAGTCTTGCTGGCCCCTAAGGCAATGCTTTCCAGACTGCTAGCGGATGTCTGGGCCGTGAAAAGGGGCGTCGTCATCCCAGGCGCCGTCGCGAACCCCTGGCCTATCATCCACGTCACGACAATGCAAGCTGCGCCAAGTACGAGCTACATAGCATGGACCCCGTTAGCAGTGTGCCTTCCGCATAAGAGAGAAAAAAGACATGGTGAGGGTCAAGATGCATTACCCATGCGAAAGAAAGGAGGTAGTCATCGATTGTGATGCCACGAGTTCTACCATAGTTAATACGACGGAGTTTGCACCACAGTCGAAGCCCGACAAAAAGACCAGAAGTGATGTACAAAGTCCAAGTGGAGGCGACCACGGCCATAGCTGTGACTCCAGCCATATGGACGAAGAAACACGACGACTGGGAGGATGCTCAAGTTGGTGCTGGTTTTGAAGAATCAGTTCAGGTGTTCGTCCGAGATAGTAATGCTGCTCCCATCTCGTAAGGACAATGAGTCTGAGCACTTGAGGGCATGATCATTAATATTCACTACCGGCACCATCAACGTTCCCCTGATAGATGTGCTCAACAAACGACTGAAACTCTGCATCGCAGCAACCGCAACCCAATCGCGACTGCAATGAGACAGCGAGAGCTCCTGATCAAGCAGGATTAATAAATGCAATGTTCTCAATTTCAATAGCACACGCCGGTCCATTGTGACGTTGCCTCTTATCAAAAAGGACCTATTCCGTTATAACGCTGTAACGGTTGCCACTCCTACACCTTCCCTGATCGGCGGATTACTATTGCCCACGACGATGTCTAGTGCAGTTGGTTACAGTCTTCGATCCTGATTTAGTAGTTGCTGGGGGTATCAGCAACCGTCGTTGAACGACCCCAGCCTTCCCCTGGCTTGACAAGTCCAGCTGCTACTGCAATGGAACTATGCCGGACACGACGGGGTGGCTGTGTGGTGTCGGCTACTTATGACTTATCTGGAACGGCAAACCCCGTCCTGAAAAAGTGGGTTCGGCATCGGGTGTCCCGCATATAATTATAGGAGACTTCGGGACCGAAGGAGTGTTTAGGGATCGTGATGAGCCGCCTTACTAAACGTTTGCATATCACTCGCCGCACCAGCCAATCACATCAAGGTCTTGCCAATGTCTCCTGCCTCTCATGGATACTGGGGAAATTACCCAAGATAGTCTGGGAGTCGTAGAATAAGTGAAGACACCGTTGGCAATTCTGAACGACCCGTTGAAATACAACGTAGGGAAGCAGCAGTAACAAATAGCTATGAAGATTGATCTTCTTTTAGTGAGCTATGTGCGGACCTGAGTTGATATGTTAGCTAATTACGAACTTCTTTGAGAACATATATATTATCCCGGCGCTTGTTGGGGCAGGCTTCAACAGATCGCTGTTCAAGAACATTACACGGCACTTTGAACATGATCTAGGGGATCAACATGCAACCATAAAGGATTACCGGCTACATTGATATTGATACTAGCCAGCAAAAGAAGGATCACAACACCTCTCTATAATGTGACCGTGAAGCCCCATCCTCGATGGCCATGACACTCGCGAACCATACCGTCAAAACCCGGATGACACGCTCCTTCCATGCACTATACATGTATCCTCATCTCAGGTATCATCGGTAGTTCTCATTCATGCGCAAGCCCATAGTCACCTCTCTATCCAGTCCTTCTCGATTTTTCTCCCCCATTTCCTTCTCCTGTGCGCGATCAGCGGATCCCGTGATGGCCCGGAGTTGCAGTACAGCTGCGTTCTATAATAGATCCCAAGAAGAATACACCAATAGCTGAGATATGATGGTACTGTGAGGACCCATCTAGCGCATGGTGGCAAGGTATTGCCCGTCGAGGTTTAAGTTAGGCAAAACACCACCAACTCGCGGTCGGCAAGTAAATGATCGTCCATAATTCCCGGCGGCTCAGTTCAGTTCAATTGATCCCAACCCAGCTCATCTCAGCTCAATAGTCTTCCGTTCAGCGGCTTCTGCCCGTACACGCAGACGAGCGGCATGTACATCTGGGAGCCCTCGTTGTCGTCGAGGTCGAGGTCGAGGTAGGCCCGCCTCACAGCGACAAGGAAAGCCTCGACGCGGGCGCGCTCCCAGCGCAAGCCCCGCATCAGGGGGCGCAGCGCCGTGGCCTGGAGCCCGTCCACCAGGATCGTCCGCCAGTACACCCCCACGCCCTTGAGCACCTTGTTGCGCGGCCACGGACCTATCGGGATGTGGAACACGCGCCGCCCTGTCGCCTCGACGAACCCGGCTCCCCGCAGCAGCTCCAGCGCCGTCGACTCCGATCCCGATCCCGACTCGGACCATGGCTCCGACGCCCGTTGCCCGAACCCCACTACCCCGAGTCGCGCTAGGCCCTCGTCTATGCGCCGCCAGTACTGCGCTACTGGGTGATCTGGCGGCATCATGCCGCCGCCGGCGTGGCTGCCGTTGCCGTTTCCGTTGTTGCTCATCGGGAAGTGGTGGATCTCCTGTAGCTCTACCCAGCCGCCCGGTTTGGTGTGTCTGTGATTTTGGGGAAACGAGGGGTTGGGGTTTTCATTGTCAGCTATTGGACTGTATAATCGAAGCCAAGCGCATATATCGTCTTGCTTTGGTAGGTAGGTAGCCAGCCAAGTGGCATTCCGCACCGTGCGTACCGACTTACTCGTAACATCTCCGTAGCAAGATATCCCAGTCTTTGATGGCCATGACGGTATGTCTAAAGTGTATGTAATCAAAGTGGTCCCTCGGATGCAGCCACGGGCTTTCGACATCGTCGACCATGAACCGGACGTTGGGCGGTACCCAGTCCGGCTGGATGGGGCTCAGGTCAACGCCGAGGACACTGGCGCTCGGATACCGCTCGCCCACTGCACAGGTCAGAGGACGAGCACTCTCGTTTGTGCCAAAGAAATCATTAAGATCTCGTGAGGGGGGGTCAACGTGATAAGGGATAATACAGAAAATCAAGGGAAAACTTGAAGCTACAGTAGCTAGCCATTACGTACTCTCCATAGCCCACGACCCCGTCCCTGTCCCGATATCGAGGATCGCCTGCGGGCTCGGGCCAATGGGCGCGAAGTGCAGCTGGTCGTTGCAGAGCATCTTGACCATGGAGTGCTTCATGTCCTCGCGCTCCTGCTCGGCGTCGTCGTTGGGGAAGTGGTACGCGCCCTCGTGGAACTTGTGGTACCGCCGCCCGTTCTCGAACGAGTGGTCCCAGATGCTGGGCGTGATCGACGTCGACCCCGTTGTCGAGGCGTCCGACTCGTACCCCGCGTCAGTCATCGAAGCGTCGTCGTCGTCGTCTCCGTTTCCGTCTTCGTATCCGATGAGGGCAACATCTGCTATGACGACCCCCATGTTGGCCTGCTCGGTAGCGGCGGAAGCCACCGTACCATACGCGGCCTGCAGCTCTGGGCTCGAGATTTGCTCGTAGGTAAGGGATCCGCCCGCGACATCGTGGCCATCAGCATGTTCCAAGTTGCTCAGCTCACTGGGAGTGATCCCTGTGCACCGAGCTGCCGCCGAGACCCCTGCATCGTAGCGCAACCGAGTCTCAGCTATCTGAGCTCTCGACAGCCTCCCACCAGGGCGCTCATGCACATAGAAATGCGTTGGCTCGTTTCCAGGTGAACTTTCAGTAGAGAGCTCTTGAACATGCGAATTGCCTGGGTATTCAGCAAGCTGTGCAGATCTAGAATATGGAGGCTGCAAGGGATTAGGCTCATTAGGCTGCCATGTGTTCGGAATAGGGTTATCATGCTGTGAGCAAGGTGCGGAGGGTAGAAAGCTCTCTGCCGCTGGGCTCTCAGGAGTATCCCGAGGGCTTGGATGATCAAATATCAACTGTTCCTCATGACTCTTCATTTCGAAAGAGGGGAGAAAAGGCAAAGGTGATCAGTGATAACTGGGGGAGATATCAATCCATTGCCTGTACTCAAAAGGACGTGATACAAAGATGCAGTTGGTTGTGGCGCGTTTCCATATAACTACGTACAGTCAAACAACACCATGATTGAGAGGGGCTTTGAAGGGTTTAAATGATCGGTTCTGAAGGCCCCGATCCGTAGAAGTCCATCATTCCTTCTAGATCTCATCGGCCAGTTCTCATGACCTTGATCAGGCTCGCCTACAGATTATCACTTCGGAGTTCTTATGGAGAGTAGGTAACAAATCAAATTGCATTAACATAGCTGATGAATAATCGAAAAGTCAAGAGACGGATAGGTGCAGTTGCGATGGTTGTTCAAAGATCGAATCGCTGAGGTACCCGCGCACTAAAAAGTAAGATGCTACAGCACAGCAGTACAGCTGCTGCTATGATCCCGAATTGGGGCCAGAGGCTTGCGGGTAGGGCCGATCAGTATGCGGTTTCGAAGAAAGGAAAGGAGGGATAGCAGTGACAGAATGGAACTTCGTTCCGCCTCACTTAGACCAGGTGTGGGCGTACAGAGCATGCAAGGTTCTCTATACTTATGAACAAGGCGAGCACTCTGTAACAACCTTTGTATATGAAGGTCGCGCTCAGGGGGTGTCACTGATAGCAATTTACGCCTGTCGCTCCTGGCCGGTCGACGAGGAGCACTCCTGCAAAGTTACACCACTCGAGCCCAATTTGAGCTTGTTCACATCCGAGGTACACCCTCGGTAGGTCATGAGTGTGTTTAATGAAGTATTATACTACGATGTACCAAGGAAGGCCGGCGGTGACGCTGATTGGTGAACGTATTCCCCGAATCAACTAATAAAGATGCTCTTGGTTAGGTAAAGATAGATGTATCTGTCGGTAATGTTTATGACCCATCTTTGGGCCACTATTGCACTGGTACCAAACTCGATATAATTCAATGTCACGACTTTACATGGGCCGTTCGCCAGAAATAGATTCAAGCAATAGCGAAAAGAAGGCAAGAACAGACAGGGGGTTAAACGAGGATACGGGCGGCTGCGGTCGTGTTGGCGTCACACATGAAATCATCGCTTGCATGTATGTGTACTTCGTGATCTGTGATATGCGAGCAGCCCATTCCATAGAACCGCCTCCGCAGAGGTGTGTAACTAGTATATATGGATATATGGTTATTAGCCTCTACGCCCTTTCAATCTAATTTGGAAGTCCTTCCATAGCGCTTAGAAGGCCATCTTAGGTTACCTGGAGCGTCTCCGTATAGTGCCGGCATTTGCTTGAGCGCAAAGTAAGAAGTCTTTCGCACTATAACGAGCACGCCATATCTCATGATGTTAGGAATGCCTGGGTGGATCAGCGAAACAGTGCTCTGGTTGTCGGAAACAGTCGCCCTAGCGACAGTACGTTGCCAATATTGGCTTCATGCCGGGTTCGCGCCCCTCTCTAGAGTGTTCGTCAATCTGACCTGTGCAAGTAGATCGTATAAGTAAACTTCCCAATTCTTAGAAGCCAGAATGTTATGCATTCTTGCATGCCGTATTTTTTCATAGACCAAACAACACCTAAGAGGCCCATGGGCACTGGTGAATCAGAGGTGATTGTATAGTGGATGAACACCAAATACAGCAACTAAACGTCGCACAAGTTTGAGACGACTTACCCTGCAACGGCCCCTGAGATGGCGGGGCAGAGCTCACCCACTCAGCCACTGTAGCGTTGTACTTACCCCACCATCATCCCACCATCCCACCATCCCACCATCCCACCATCCCACCATCCCACCAAATCATTCACAGATCGATCGACGTCACAACCGTAGACCGTGAAGTTCCAAACCCCTCAGCCCCTCCAATCCCAATCCGTGCTCAGCTTTCCCCAACACATTAATCAAGTGCCTTCTTCGCTTCCACCACAATGGCCCCAGCTGCCGCCGCCGAGAGAGATGGCGACCATTTCACGTACTGCGTGGGCTCGCCGACATGGCACCCCGCGCGGTACGCAGCAGACCACGCGGCCCAGGCGCGAGCGGCAGCGCGCCTCGAGAAAGACGACCTGTACGGGGCCATCGCCGAGTCGTTCCACCTGCGGCCCCTGCCGCCGCCGCAGCAGCGCAGCGCGCGCACCGGCAAGACCGGCGACACCTTCGTCTACCACGCCATCATCAGCCTGACGCTGGCGCAGGCCCAGCAGGCCGTGGCGCTCGGCGACGGCGGCCCCGGCGAGTACCTGCACGCTTGGTATCGCGACCCCGAGCCCGCCCCCTCCTCTGGCGACGAGGAACCGCAACCGATCCCCCACCGGAACCCGCCCGGAAGGCCGGACATCGACGCCTACCTGTCGATCTTCGACCCGACGACCGCGACGCCCGCGGCCCTGCGCAGCTTCGCCGCCAACGCGAAGAAGGACTCGGTGCGGCGGCGCGTCGCCGACTACCTGCTGTCCAAGCGGTTCCTGCACCCGGCGCTGCTCCCGGGCCTCGAGATCCCGAAGGTCAAGGTCAAGGCCAAGAAACCGAAGCCGAACAACCCGACAAGTCCCTCCTCCACCACCACCACCAACAACGATAACAATAACAACACCGATCCACAACAACAGACAGCCCCGTCGCCCCCCTCCTACCCCCCAGCAAACCCCTACCTCCAGTTCGCCGCCTGGGCGTCCCGGAACCTGGAGTGGGCGGGGCCCTGCGACCTGTCGGAGGAGGCGCCGGGCGCGGGCCACCGGGGCCACCCGATCCTGCCGATCCTGATGCACCATTTCGGGTGCGCGTGCCCGTCGCACGAGGCGCTGGAGATCCTGCGGGTGCTGGCGGGGGGGCGCCCCATCGTCGACGCCGGCTCCGGGAACGGGTACTGGACGTTCATGCTGCGGGCTTACGAGGCGGCGGCGGCGGCGGCGCGAAGTGGTGGTGGTGGTGATGTGGCGATAATACCGGTTGATAGCAAGCAGAGCGTGTGGCGCACCATGTGGGTGCGGGACACGGTCGAGGCGGACGCGGCGGAGTGGTTGGCCAAGACTTCTTCTTCTCGGGGCGAGGACAAGAACAAGGACGCGGGAGATGAAGAAGGCATCGACGACGACCGGGTCCTGCTCGTCGTGTACCCGATCGTAGGCGGCGGGGTGGCGGGCGGCGAGGAGGGCGGGTTCACGCGGGGCCTGCTGCGGGCGTACCGGGGCGACACGCTCGCCGTCGTCGGCACGCAGAACCGCAACGGCTACACCGGCTTCCTCGGCCGCAGCATGGACGAGTACATGGCGGCTGAGGAGCCCGCCTGGACCAAGGTCGCCCAGGTGCCGCTGCCCTCCTTCCCTGGCAAGGACGACGCGATGTTCGTGTTCCAGCGCGGGAGGAGGGCGGAGGCGCTGCGGCGGAGGGAGGGGAGTGGAGATGGTGGGGAATGAAAGGGAGGAAGTTCGAGAAGAGAATTCATTTTATCTCTTTTTTCTTGATTAGCGGAGTTCTGGGTGCATGCATGGAAGGATGGGGATGGCGATATCTGCGGGGGCTTTCGTTGTAGTGTTTGCTTCATGTGCATACTTCTAGGTGCTTCAAAAGATGATATACTGGTACATACAGCCGACCAATCCACACACCAATCAAAAGAAAGGGCATGGGAAGTCCGTGCTGTCATCCATCGACCTAGATATCGATTGTCCCATGAGGGCCCTTGGTCGAGTTGGTGCCTAAAGGTCATCAGCTAAGAACAAGACATCAATCAGTAATGCTCATTAGCCATCCTAGAAGGCATCTACCCATACGCAAATATAAAGTAAACTGTTATCGTTTGGGAGATAGTTCTAGGTGGTGATAGTGTCTTTGGGTAACAAAGCAGGCTACAAGGGATAAATAACGAGGTGAATCTGTGGCTTTGTAATGGATTAACCTACAAAACCTGGAGCTCTAGACGATAGATAACATGACTTGGAACAAGCCTCTTCAGTATACCCCTAGATGCAGATATAAACGAAATATTTCGGAGCTACTGTAGTCACTTAGGGTCGTCTTCCTTCCACAGAAATGCCGTGGCTCTCAATCTCAAGTTGGGGGATGAGGGGTTGTGCAGACGATTAGGAACTAAAGAATTTGGTCAAACCTAGTCATATTGATTTCAATGGCTATCTTGGACTTGGGCCTCGTCTAAAAAAGTGCCACCTCGGGAAATACGAGCAGACTTTAGAGTCTGTTCATCTACATCCATCCGCAGTACATTCATAACGAAATCGCAAACCAAAGGACTATCAAAGATATATCCTTAACCAACGCGAACTCGTGCGTGTGTCCTCGTGGACATAGACCAGAGATCCTCAGAAACATATCTCCTTGGCCAAGTCGAACGAACCTACAGTGATGAGTGATGAGATGAAATCGAGACTAAACGCGGTTCGCGGTAGTTATCGTCGAGAACCAACCGGAAGGGTCATTAGGCAAATCCTAATGCTGACGCCGTCTCAAGTGAAGCAAGCTAAACATAGGTCTCGCTCGGAGTAATAGTCTGCCCTTCATTCGTTGTCTTCTCTGTGTCATTTCTTGGTGGTACCTTGTGGATCGCCACGCGGTTGGGTGGAAGAAAGAGAAGAATTGGTATTCTGGCGACCGCTCAAGTGAGGCCAAAGGACAGGCTGGACCTGAAAAGCAGCACGTCCCTCATCCGCAAGCTTCTTTGGGTCACTGGTGGTGGTCTGGGGGTCGCCACGCACTTGGGTCGAGTGAAGAGCGGAACTGGTACCCTCTTCACCTCTCATGTCAGGCCGAACCCAGAGCTTCGGAATGACAGCCTGTCCCTCATCCGTTGTCTGCTCTGGATCCCCAGTAGTAGTTCGGGAGTCGCCACGCTCTTGGGTGGAAGGGAAAGCAGAAGTGACACTCTGACGCACTGGAGTTTGGGTGGTCGAGGGGGGAGGATCAATGGTTTCGCCCGTCAGCATGCGATTCAACAAGGCATCTTTCAAGTCAGGGCACATCTCCAATGCGAGCTTCGCGTCTTCAGGTGACACGATCGCTATGTTACCAGTCACGTATGCCATGGCCTTCTGTCGGATACCAAGCTTGGTAAGAGTGTCGTTCGAAGCGCGGTCAGTAGTGTCGTCAGAAATGCCGTCAGAAGTACCCTTGGAAGTACCCATGGAAGTAGCAGTCATGCCACTGAGAGAAATACCAGCCTTGCCTTGGACAATGACGTTTCCAGGTCGTTTATCCAGAGCAACGCTGCCTTTGACAGGAGAAGATTTCTCCTCAGCCTTGGTGCTCACTGCGATCTTATTCTCAACGTGTCCATGATTGTTAGACACTCCATGGCTCGCAGTAAAAGGTCCCTTCTGAACCTGAGTGCTCCCCGTGGTCTTGTTCTCAGCGTGTCTGTGGTTGTCAGACATTCCGTGGCTCGTAGTAGGTCTACTAATGCTCAAAGCTGACATGACGATATTGGGCAGGGCGCTGCTGTCCTCGTAGGCCAGTCTCGGGGTATTGAAACGTGGAACAGATAAGACTGGCATGTTGATCGCCGTAAGCCAAAGCCTACACTTCTGTCGAATATCTGGATTCTCGAAGAGTAGTCTGAGCTGGCGATCTTTGATAACGTCGAAGACTAAAGAGATGATTAGCTCAAGTCGTGCAGACAATGCATGGTAATCACCTACGATTTCGAATACGTCCAACTGCAGCATCCAAACTAGTCGAGTCCGTGTACAGTTCACCCAATGCTGTCACTACGTAGTGGGCATCGCGATAATGAGGGGCCTGGATTTTCCCGAACTTGTAGACACTTCGGTCAGGGTGCAGGTTGACCCCAGGGATGCTTTTGCACATGAGATCAAAGGTCAGGCCAGTTCTTCCAGACTGGGCGGAAGTGCCATCATAATCGCGGCAGCGCTTGCCGTCTGGGACAGGAAGGTTGAAGAGGTCGACCAGTAGATCCCCCATCACAAGCAGGGTGGAGCGTTGCTCCATGACATAGACCATCTCTAGACAATCGCTCTCGTGAGGGTCCTCATCGAACAAGAACTCCTGAAACTTCGCTCTAGCGCCCCTTCCCAACTCGTTAACCCAGACACCCTGCCACATCATCAGGGAGTCTCGGATCAGGTGCTTGAGGTGAGCCAGTTGGGAGGCCTTGACTCCACCAAACACGTTCCCTTGGTAAAGCCGATCCGGATCAATACTAACCGGAGTCTGTGCTGTTGGAAGCTTCTCCCACTCGTGCTGGTGTTCTGCAAGTGTACGATGTTTGCGGGTACGGATTAGCTTCACCCAGTCGTCATTGCTACCATCGAAAGAGAAGGAATGATCAGAGTGCTCCTGCATCAGTCGTGCCGCCAACGCGCTTTGCAATGCAACCTGCAACATAGTATTCTCCGGGGAGGCTTTCTGGAATCCGGGATAGCGAACCTTACCCTTTCGAGTAGGGTCGACTCGGCTCGAGTCCAACATCGGGCAATCCCAGCTAGTAACCTTGTCCACGATCGATCTCGCGAAGATGGCGCCGAACTGTTTCGCCATGAAGTGTACGCGTTCGACGCGTGGGTTGAACCTGGCATGTCTGCAGAAAGACGGATTGACTTGCCAGCCCGCCGAGAACAAAGCAGGAGTGATTACCATGGCACTGCAGTCATCAGAACCAATAGCAGCTCGTATATCAGTGCTACTAATGTAAGGTCTGTAGATGGCATTGCCGAAATAGGCATCCTGCTCAAGAGTGGTAGGGCCACAAATGATGATGACCAAGTCATATTCATACTTCTTGACAATATCGACTGTCTTGGTGATAGCCGCAGAGAACTCCTTGATGAGGACAGCTGCTGGAGACTCGACACGAATGTTGTCTGTTAGCTTGCCTGGGCTGAAAATGCGACGGTCAGCTCCGTGGGTATAAGCCTCGGGGTTCGCTTTGATGAGCTTGGCAATGTCGCAATGGGCCAACCAAGTCTGGGCGTTCTCATGAAGGTATCCGCCCAATATGGTCTTGAATGCGAGGAAATCAGCGATATGCCATCCGAGATCATCCGGGCCGGCTCTGTTGCCGGGGACGGTGCAGAGCGCAACTAGTCCGGCATTGGGAGAGATATCGGGAATGCTGCGGGTGACGAAGGTGGCATCTCCAACTCCACCGCCGTGTGCGGCGAGTTCATGCGCCATCGTGGGAGAGGGTGTTGCTTCAGACTAATATACGTAAAAACACGTTAGTGGTATCCGTTAGATGGTGGAGCGAAGATGGCAAGGCGACGCGAGGTTCGATAGAAGCATGAAGAGACTGCGAAAGTCAAGATATGTTTGCGAAGTAGTTATCAAGAGCGCAGAAGGTCTCGTCACTGTCTTGGATAGTATGAATCGAGGGCAGTGATGCTGATGCTGATGCTGATGCTGAAGAACTGAGCGGGAAACAACTGAAGGGATAAACTCACATGCGTACGCGGGTATGGATGACCAAAGCTGTTCGCCTGAGTAGAGGAAGCAGAGTCCGAAGAAGGAGAGACTTTATGAAACCACAAGTCAGAGGTAGCTTCTCCAGCTGGGGTGATGATGGGAAAGTGTTTTTTTGTAGAAATAAAAAACGTGGGCAGCAGGGCTTGGGTGGCTGACGGACAGGGCACACACAGTTTCAAGGCCACGAGGTGTCTACTTGTGTAGGCAGAGGCATGGACCACTGCTGGGGGACAAAGGTCTTGTTGTGGTCAAGCACAAGGCACATATACCCGCATTAGTGACATCGCCTGGGGGTAGAATTTATCAAAGGAGGGACCTGTTTAGGGAAAGGTACCTAGGAGGGTTGGGGGGGGGGGGGGGCGGTTCGTGAGGTCGGTTTATAAGGTCGGTTTATAAGGTCGCCAGGGTTCACAGATCAGTTTTGAGAGATAATCGCCCGTGACGATATGAGAAAACATCAAGTATTGTTGTCAAGAAGCTGTTAACCACTCCATTGCAGGTAAATCCTATGTATGTTCTTTGGGACATAGCGGGCCTTCAGTGCGTGCTGGGACTTTGGGCTTCGATGTTGGCAGGTGAGGTGAGGCCAGGAAATGACATCAGGGGCTAATGCCTTCCTTCACAAGAACTATATACGTTCTAAGGCTTCACTACCCGTACATGTATGTAGGTACCTACCATCACCTCTACCTGACTGCTTGCTTGCCTGAGTAGTTCCGAGCAACATGTTCGTTGTCTTATTGTCTCCCATCCGTTCCATTCCCGTTGGTGATCTGTTACTGGTTTCTTCCAATTGGTAAAGGCCCCTTCTTTGTACGCATAGTTCGGATACTGCAGCACTTCTACTCTTGGTTTCAGTAGGTCTTGGGACCTACATTGGGCTTCTAACACGATTACACCAGTCACTAGATATTATACAATAGACCATTACACTTTGCAAACATCAAAGAGAACACACCATGTTATCCTGTCTTGAAGATATATTTCCAATTCGCAAACAACTAGCTGCTGTTTATAATATGTTGTATACCACTGGCTCCCTGAACCTGTCATGTGCTTTGGTGCCGGGTGTGACAGAACAACTGTTAGGTAGGGGGGAGGGAGGAGGGGAGAGGCTCTTATATAGTCCCAAACGCCCCCACGCTAGTTTATATGTGGGAATATGGGATATCGGCTTATTCGCCTGCAGGATAGCAAGTGGTTGTAATAGTACGTTGGCCCATATTCAAGAATCTCCGAAGCTCGTGTAGGTAACTCTCCCACAATCTGAAATTCCGAACTCCGCAAGAATCGGGCCAATATTAGGCTTTGCCAAAGATAGCGCATACAGCCATCTATATGTGGCGGCGGCCACTGTACGCAGCCAGGCGAGTTTGCGATTTTTTCTGTGAGTATGTTAGCAATCAAGATCTGTGTCGCCACCCAATAAGCCATGAAGTTACATCTTTTCCTCCGCCACTTTTATTAGGGAGTGATCATAGTCGGGCCTGTCCTTGTCAGGCTCGTCGTGCCAGTATGGGTCGTGTTCGATGGCCGCATCGCAATCCCATACCGCGACGGTTGCATGGCCTTCCCACCACTCGAACTCCGGCTCCTTTGGTTTTTGGCGGCAATGGGAGCCGGGGGTTCCTACTTCAGTGATTTTAATAGAAGGCATGGGTCCAAAGAGTTCAGATCTGTTCTCTTCTATGGAATCTGTTAGTCTTCGACAGGTGGAAATGGGGGAAGGGTGGATATGTCAGTGATGAGCACTTACGTTTAGGCCAGTCAGGGCCTGCCTTTGGCACCTCTTCCTTGAGCCGGGAGATGATCTCCTCCTCGACATTATCGTTGATGAAAGCAAGGTCCAAATCAAAGATGCTCCCGTGCAGGCAAAGCCTATCGTATACGAGTCCCTTGTACCAATGCTCATGGCCCGGGTCGGCATCGTTGTCAAAGAACCACTCCGTATGGAGCAATCTCGCACATATCGTGATGGTAAGGTGCTTGTGAGCTCTGGCTAGTTGTTCTCCAGTTTCCGCACCCTGTTTAGCGAATTCGTAGCACGCTTCGTGTTCTTTGTAGTAAAAATATAATGCCCTTTCTTGCCTGTGATGTTCAGGGCATAAGCAACTCATGAAGGTGTCGTTGGAGCATGTTTGCCCATTGCAGCGAGCCTAGTACCTCGTTAGTATGGGATTCTATGAGATTCAAAAGATAAAAACTACAAAACTTACGTGGCAACTCATTCTGTCAGCTTCGTAGCAAGAAATGTAGTCTTAGGAATGAAAGGTATATATATACAATTTGATCTTGGAATAGGAAATGTAGCTAGGTAAAAGAGCGATTGTGGCATATATTCCACTATATATAGCCAGAAGTAAGAGGTAGGTATCGTAGGATGGATGGAGAACATATGGAAAGCAAAGGAGGGGACATCATTCGAACTGGGAGGTAGGGAAGTATTTATAGCTTTTCGGGCTTATGGAGATTAGAAGCTCTACACTTCATGAATCTCCGTGAAAAGTCAGTTGATAACGAAACGACAACTATACCATTGTGAGCTTTCGCTAGCTCGTTTAGAAGAGATGAACTATAATGGATAAGGTTTCTTACAATGAGAATATTCATAAAGTAAAAAGCATACTATTTTAGCTTTCACTAGACAAGGGGTTGAAAGGGGAAAACATATTGAGTACTCCTATTCACACCTTAGTTTTCACACCTTAGTTTCCAAATGCCAAGTGGCACCGCTCCGTCCAAATGCGCTGCCACCCTCTTGCACTTACTGCTTCCTTACAAATAATCTCCAAATAATACAATTCCTAATTAATGCTTCACTTGTATTATTAAATTTATGTACAAATCTAGTAATTCCCGAAGTCCGATTATTTTTGCGATTTCTTTTGGCGGAATAACGTATAAGTGAAGTATAAAGATAAAACACCGTTAAATATCAATTCCGAGGTAATCGCAAACTGCCCTAAAGCTTCGCACGCAGTCCACTGTAACTTAATGGACACTACCTAAACGCCAGCGTGCCACCCCTTATAGGTATGAACGTTATGTCGTTGTTATGAAATCGAGTATTGCAATTGTTGTTGTTCTAGGGGGGGGG
>JAKJXP020000174.1:0-51777 GCA_022225965.2 Diatrype stigma | reverse complement strand
CCCCCCCCCCCCCCCCCCCCCCCCCCCCCCCCCCCCCCCCCCCCCCCCCCCCCCCCCCCCCCCCCCCCCCCCCCCCCCCCCCCCCCCCCCCCCCCCCCCCCCCCCCCCCCCCCCAAGCCGAAAAGCGGACCTCGGCCGTCCCCCGCTGCCGGGCCCTAGTGCCTTATGACGGAGGCGATTGGATAGATCCCATCGCCTCCGTAAACGGAGTGGAAATCCTGCTTCTGCTCCATTCCACTGAAGTTATTTCATTGTATTCAATAAAAAGTCAATGCGATATACTTCGGACGAAATACGGTACTTCATGCCCGCCCGCGGCCCACGTTCTATCGGTTCATTCGTAGCATATATACCCCCCGCAGAAATAGGGGTAAGAACCTTGGGAAGAGCTGGCATCTTGCCCAGTAATTCCCACGGTCCCACATAATCTCGTCCCCACCTGGATCCTATTATTGTGCTAATCATGCCCCGCACACCCCCCCCCCCTGAAAGATGATATACAGGTATATAGTTGCATCGTACAGTATTAGATCTACGTGATTGATTGAAGTCTTCGTCTCCACGCTCGGATGCTTCCATCTTCGGTCGCACAACATAGGGGGTTCATCATTTGATTGGCTTGCACACTCCTCTTCTACTCGCCATGTCGCCAATTCCTACCGACGTCGACGTTCTCGTCATCGGAGGAGGGAATGCCGGGTTTTGCTCGGCCATTTCGGCTGCAGAGTCCGGTGCGCGGCACGTGCTTCTGATTGACTCTTGCCCGGAAGAATGGGCAGGGGGGAATACATACTTCACTGCCGGAGCTTTTCGGACAGTGCACCATGGATTGTCAGACATCCTACCCATTGTGAACAACTTGGACAAAGAGCTGGCGGCCAAGATCGACGTGGAGCCTTATACGGCAACCAACTTTGCAGACGATATCGCTCGGATCTGTGTCGGGAGATCTGATCCCGATCTCTCGCGTACTCTTGTTGACGAGTCCAACGCTGCAGTCAAGTGGCTCGCGAAGAACGGCGTGCGGTTCCAACTGTCATTCAACCGTCAGGCCTATGAGATTGATGGACGATTCAAGTTCTGGGGCGGCCTGTGCCTGAAGACGCAGGACGGTGGTAAAGGCCTGATCGAGGATCATCGCCAGTCCGCCAGGAGGCTTGGGATCAACGTCTTGTTCTCGACAGCGGCCAAGCGTCTCGTGGTCGACGTCGCCAGTAAGGGCGTCAGCTCGGTGGTAGTGGAGAACCTCGATGGCGAATACCAATTCCGCCCTAAAGCTGTGATTCTGGCCGCCGGGGGCTTCGAAGCCAACCCTCGGATGAGGTCGCAGTATCTCGGGCCGGATTGGGACTTTGCCAAAGTCCGCGGGACACCGTATAATGATGGCACATGTCTTGAGATGGCTATCCGAGACGTGTCAGCCAAACAAGCCGGCAACTGGTCTGGCTGTCACTCCGTTGCGTGGGACGCCAATGCCCCTGCCAATTCGGGCGACCGTGCTATATCGAACGAATTCACCAAGTCAGGCTACCCACTAGGGCTAATGCTGAACCTAGAGGGCGACCGTTTCGTGGGTGAAGGCGTAGATATGCGCAACTACACCTATGCTATCTTTGGCAAGGCGATTTTAGCACAGCCCGGACACACAGCCTTTCAAGTCTGGGACAGCCAAATGACCCCGTGGCTCCGGGAGGAGGAATATCGCGATGGGATCGTGGAGAAGGTCACAGCCCCCTCATTGGAAGAGTTGGCTCAGAAGTGTGCCAAACGCGGGCTGAGAAACGCCGACAGGTTCGTCGACACCATCACAGAGTACAACGAGGCCGTGGCTGCCTTCCAGGAGGAGAATGCTGGCCTCAAGCATGACCCATCCCTGAAAGATGGTCTGTCTACGCAGTCGAGCAAACGGAAGCTTGCTTTGGCCAAGTCGAATTGGGCTACGCCGCTCACCCATGGCCCTTACTTGGCCGTCAAGGTGACATGCGGTGTCACCTTCACATTTGGAGGTCTAGCCATTGACCACCAGACGGCCGGAGTCATCTCATCAACCACCAACTCTACCGTACCGGGCCTGTATTGTGCCGGGGAGATGCTAGGCGGCCTCTTCTATGACAACTATCCTGGGGGCAGCGGGCTCACTTCCGGGGCGGTATTCGGCCGTCGGGCTGGGCGCGCCGCAGCACGACATGTCCGTGAATCCAGAAATCCGACGGCGAGGATATAGTTGTATGATCAGTATACGATGAATACGTTGGGTAGCTAATGAGAGGTATCGTACTATTTGCAACCTACATAGCCTGTGCAGCTAAAAGTACAGCTTGGACCGACACTTGGGACTAGGGACTAAGGGCTCCTCAGGTTTATGTACATGTATTTGAGAAAAGGTGGTTAGCTGGCGTTCGCGCGGATAGGCATTGTCCGCTACCGCTTATTTGAGCTTTCCCCCAAGATAATCCCCAAGCATGTCCCCGAACCACAACATCCTACCATGCCACTTATCCTTGGCGATATGCCCAGTGGGGTCCGGCTTATCTGCAGTAGGTCTCATGAATTCCTCCACAAGTATCCATTGGCGTCCGGGAATGTCTATCTCGAAAGCATAACTCCTCCCGAAGGCCGACCTGCGCTGCGGTGTTTCCTCGGGCGCCCGGCTGCTCATCCACGCCCACCAGAAGGCATCATCCACGTACTCCTGGCTGGTATAGTTGTCTCTAATCTCTTTCGGGGTTTTCTCTTCCGCTGGTTCGAGCGGAAACTGTATACCTTCAAGGTCTTCCCACCGGAACTTTTTCCCGGACCCTTCATTGACCGCGTCGCCGTCCTGGCTTTTAGATATCCTTTTGTTCCTCCATATAGACTCTTCGGTCGATTCCATGGACTGTACAACTCTCCGGTATTCTTCGGTAAGAGCTTTGAACGGGGTTTTGTACACCGAAGAACTCCTCAACGCCTCATCGGTACCGTGATATAGCACGTAGGCACCGCGTTTTAGCACCTGGGATGGTGTGCGCGAAATATTGTCCGCATTGTATACAGGCAGCGTAACTACACTACATTTGTAGACCAACGCCGATCGGTGCTTGGGGTACTCGTGATCGGTTTCCTGCACCAGATTCTCTAGGGATTGGTCATCTATTGAAGGTCGTGTGGAAATGGGGAGATCGGAGGTCAAGGATTTGGCATAAGCCAAGGATCTAAGATAGGTCAAAGATCTGAGATACCCAACGAACATATGACTCGTAGCATCTGCAGCCCTGTTTAGAAAGATGTTAGATGGGGAAGGTCACTTTGTTTCGAGAACTTTCACCCTTGGAAGTAAACGTACTTCAGCCAGAAATGATACCCATAGTGAAACCCGTCCCAAGACCCTTCCTGTTCAAAAGCCCACCAAGATGCCACGCGTGGGAGGGTATAGCCCTCGCGTCCGTTGATGCTGCCGCGTGCTACCAGGGAAGAAATCAAGTCAAAGAAGTCACAGATGATCCGCCAACGCGCCTTTGACTTGCAATACCGGGGCATGTATTTTAAAAACGAAATCCTGTGGCCGTGGGCACAGAATTCCCTTATCTTGAACAGTCTATAGGTGTCCCAGCCGACGACACCCCCACGAAGTCGGGCCCAGCACCATCGTAGCACCCCTGGGATATCCTATATCCGGGTTAGCTATCAATCCGCGGTAAGTTCTGTCATACAATGACTTATAGCATACAATAAGATACAGGCTGCGTAGGCTCTTGGAGATATCAAACTTTCCGTGTAAAGGTCGAGTACGATCGAAGTATCTGCGAATGAAACTTCGAACGGCGATCGGATGTGATGAGGGTCGAAATGGTAAAAGGGTGGAAGGAATGTCCAGCGCTGAGAACCAAGGTAGTCCCGCATCAATATACTTGTTTATCGTACGTCTAGCAGCGGGGACGAAAACTTTCAAGCATACCTCTCGCCTTGAGCTCCTCTGTACAACACTCTATCAATTCCACTACTTCGGATGGCTCCACATACCGCCAGGAATATGGGTCTCCCTGCCTTGGTTGATTCGCTTCTTGTATTCGACTAGAGTCAGCATGTTGCTTCTCGGCTCGCCATGCGCTGGATAGAAGTCCTTCGTTCTTGATCGAGCTAAAATCCCATTGGGAGGCGGAATAGTGCACGGACTTCCCCTTCTGGCCATTTGACGGTACTCCAGGGGCTTTGAGCAAGTTTATAGGAAGAGATCGCCGGTCTTCTTTATCTACCTTCGAGGCTGTATGGATTGCGGAGTCGCTGGCTGTACGAAAGCCTGCGGGTGTCGGGCCGGAGAAGTCAGTTTCAGTCGAATGGGGCCGACCAACATGGGACGTTGACAGTGCCGCCGAGTCTCTCAAATTCGAGGCACTTTTAGCGTGAGGGCGCTTCTTGTTTTGAGCTGAAGCTGGTTTGGACATGGCGAGCGGTTCCTGATTCATTGGTCTCTGTCCTTCTGGTCTCTTTACTTCTGTTGTCTTTCCTTCTGGTCTCTTTACTTCTGCTGTCTTTCGCTCTGATCTCTTTACTTCTGCTGTCTTTCCTTCTGGTCTCTTTGCTTCTGGTCTCTTTGCTTCTGGTCTCTTTACTTCTGCTGTCTTTCCTTCTGGTCTCTTTTCTTCTGGTCTCTTTGCTTCTGGTATCTTTGCTTCTGATCTCTTTGCTTCTGCTGTCTTTCGCTCTGATCTCTTTACTTCTGCTGTCTTTCCTTCTGGTCTCTTTTCTTCTGGTCTCTTTGCTTCTGGTCTCTTTACTTCTGCTGTCTTTCCTTGTGATCTCTTTCCTTCTGATCTCTTTTCCGTTGGTCCCTTCCCTTGGGAACTTGGAGCGTTCAAAGGACCTGGCACTGGTGATGGTCCCTTACCAACCCCGATCACCTGCTTAGATGGTAGAGGTGCTAGTACTGAAGTCTCATCAGAGCTGCCCCAGTCGGCTGTTGTATAGATGCTTGGAATCGTCGGAAGAGCTTTTCCTAGGTCTGGTTTAGGCCTTGCTGATGTTACAATTTGGGGCTTATTCAGAGTACTCCACGCAGCTGATGCCTCGAACTCTAGCGGGGCTGGAGCAAGATGCCCCCACGAACGTCTATGGGTGCAGGTTCAGTTCAGATCAAGTACTCGGTGTGTCAAGTTGTCGATTGTTTGGTAGGTGCACTTACCGCTTCTCTGAGATTGGCGTGCTGACAGCTGCCTCCTCCGCAAGTGCAATCCATCTATGCGACAAAGCCTTGCTGGCAGTTGGTCGTGACGATGGAGATGCTGCCATAGCAGCCTTGATGAAACCGATACAATTTGCGCTGGCGTTAGCATTGACCAATGGACCAACTGGAAAGTCTAGACCATTAATCACGTAGTTGAAGAGTTCTCTTCGGGTATGGAAGACAGGTTGGTTTGCTATCAGTCGAAAACAGATCTCTCCCATTGCCCATATATCAACCGCAGAGGTGTATGAAGCATCGTCATTTTGATGAGATGCCTTGTCTGTGTCGGTAAATAGGCCAAGGATTTCAGGGGCAAGATATCCTTGAGTGCCGACCAGACTCCGGAGAGCGGTTGAGTCCCCCTCAGCTCCTATATATACACAAGTCAGTTTCTCCAGTCTTGCCATTATTATATAGGAAGCCTCCAGTCGTTGAGTTGCTTACGCTTGCTGATTCCAAAGTCGCCAATCTTGACCCACCATTCAGGAGCCGGGTGCAGTACTAGGATGTTCTATAGAATATCAGCATATATCCAAGCTTTCTGGTGAGGTCTGGTAGGTACCCCAGGCTTCAAATCTCGATGTGTAAAGCCATTTTCGTGCATGAACTGTAGCCCTTCTAGTACTTGTAAAGCAATGGCTTGGGCTTCGGGCTCCGGGATAGGCACGCCGAGTTGCTTCTGAAGATCACCGTGTTCCATGAACTCCATCGCAATATACACCATATTGTTGTCCTCGTACCATCCGAAAGACTGTACGAAGCAGTGGACATACTGTATATCGTTAGCCAACTCTAGTGCATTTATCATTCGCTCTCTTTTCTACCCATACCTTCTTATGAGAGAACTTCATGATGGCCTCTAGCTCCTTTTCGTACTCTATCTTGCGGCCGGCATCTGGTTCTTTGAAGACCTCCTTCACGGCTCGATATTCGCCCTGCTTTGGACCAATTAAACACACCTCCAACCATACTCGGCCATAAGTACCATTCCCCAGTTCCCGCTGTCGTTTCCATATTTCATCGACCCTTACTTTGCGCCTGCGGGTACTCGCCATGGATGTGTAATATGTGTGTTGAGTAATATTGCCTCGGAAGGACGTCTGGAGTTTCGCATCCTGAACGAGGTCGGAGGCACGAGGGCTATTCATGCCTGCGGAGTGGTGGTGCGGGCCTGTGCCCCACAGGTTAGGCGACATTCTAGCAGTTGAGTTGTACTAGAAAGGCCTGTCTTTCATGAAGCCCTAGACACCAGATCAACGACTGGCACAGTGCACGTGGCGGGGATATACAAGTAATACAAGATATCACAAGCGGTGGACGATCAAAGCCTTCCTAGAGATGGGATGGAACACAGGACTGAGTTGGGGCCTAAGGTCGAGCATACGTTACACGGCTACGCTCCTGATGGTTGGTCGTTATGAGTCGGTTATGATGGCAATATTCCGATTTGGCTTGGAGGATATTGGTAGATCAGAGGCATTTTTGTGTAATAATTACAGACCATATTCGGCGTGAACCCTACAGGGCATTATAAACTACAGTAGTCTGCCTGTTGGCCTCTTCTTTCCTGAGAGGACTCCCGGCATTCCAACCTCGGTCTGCCATTAAGAGACGTATGGAATAAGTTAACAACCCCATTTTGTTACTTCTTCCCTAAGCCACAACCAATCAAACAACCGCTGAGTGGTGATCCCCGCAGATCCTGGCCAATAAACGAATTTTGCGACCCTGCGCCTCACTCTACCTACCAACTGCATAAAATGTTGACACCAAAAAGGGGGAGGAGGGAGTGGGGGAGCGGGCTCAGCTATCCTTTAGTCTAAGCCTCGGAGAAGTGTAAGTCTAGGCTTCAGTGGCCTGACGCTGAAATGTGCCTTGCCCCCTCTCATCACCCAAGTATACCCAGACTTGGGGCCTCCTGTGTTGAAAAGCCTTGTTGGAGTGTCGAGTTTATGTTGGCACTTCTCCCATATTCTCTAATTTTAGTGTCTGCAGTTTTGCTTTGCTATGCAGTTGTTGATATCGACCGGAGAAAGAAGTCTTTAGGCAAAGAGAAAAAAGAAAGATACACCTTCATAGAGCATTGCTTATCGACATTTTGGTATTGGCAATATATCTTTGAAAAGCGTATATATCTGTATTATCCCAGAAGGATGGATGCTGCAGGTCTCGCTCTCACAGCGATAGATATTTGTTTCAAGTATGTGAGCTGATGTATTGTGTTATCATAAGCCACAGTGGTGGGTAATTATGTATTGCAGCTGACCCGCATTCTTGCACAGATATGGTCCTCTTCTCGTGAAGCTATTCGAGTCGTGGAGAGACTCGGATACGGAGGTCGCCGAAAGGATCGCCATCGTGGAAAACGCGTGGGCGAAAACGCGCGAGCAAATCATCTTCGTCGAGAGCATCGCGCCCTCACTCGACGCCGAACACCGGCGCGTGCTCGACAACTTGCTCGCCATACTGGCCACGAAGCTGTCGCTCGCCGTGACAAAGGTGCAGGGCTTGCTGAAAACGAAGAATGAGGGCGATGTCAGGCCTGGGTTCCTCCAGCTCGCCAGAAAAGTAAGGCGCGAGAAGTATGCGTTTGCCAAAGCGTCGCTCGATGAGGTGATCCGAGATATGGAGGATTGGCAGAGGCGCTTCGATCCGTCTTGGTACCTCATCGTGCGGGTGGCAAGTCCTCTAGTGGACCGAGAGCTGAATCGAGTTGTGCAGGGGAACACAAGTCCGTCGTCCCAGTCTACGGCAGCCGTGGGAGTAGCGGTTCGGCCAGGGCAGCGTTCGGGGCTATCAGGGGTTCCCGGTAATTCCGAACAAGCTGCATTGTTCACCGCAGATGGCGTGCGGGATGCACTCAGGCCGAACCCACAGCATCGTATTTCGATATTTCTACCACAACAGGACCTAGAAACTATAAACATTCGGTATTCCAGCGCTAAAGTCGCTAAGCGCAAGGGCACCAACGCTGCCGGCTCTGGCTCGAACAAATGGCTCATCATCAACTCCGTCCGTTGTCCGCCGTCGAGCGACGTGACCAAGTTGACCAAAGATGTGCGGGATCTCGCTCGGAAGCTGACCCAAGCCGACCCGCTACACTTCGGGCTACTGAGCTGCAAGGGCGTCATGCGGGTCCTGGAGCCGGCGACCCAGCGCCTTCGCTCGTTCGATATGATCTTCCGCGTTCCGGATGGGAATAGTGGCGACAGCGCAGCAAGGTTCCAGTGCCTCCGCGAGTCCCTTCTTCACGGAGACGACACGAAGGCGGCGGTGAAGACAATCTCGCTGAGCCGACGCGTGCGCATCGCGCAGGAACTGGCCAAGTCCATCAGCTACGTGCACACCTTCAACTTCGTGCACAAGAACATCCGCCCGGAGTCCATCCTAATATGCAGCGACGCCGGGGCCGATGCCGATCCGTCCCGGTGGTGCTCGACGTTCCTCGTCGGCTTTGAGAACTTCCGGTCCGCGGACGGCGGCACGGACCTCGTCGGCGACGGCGAGTGGGCCCGGAATCTGTACCGGCACCCGTCGCGGCAGGGCGAGAACCTAACTGAGCCGTACAAGATGCAGCACGACATATACAGCCTCGGGGTGTGCCTGCTCGAGATCGGCGCGTGGGAACCTTTCGTGGAGTACGTGACCGGTGACGCTGAAGCGGCGGCGCCTCACGCCCGTCCCGCAAGGCTGCTCGACGAGTGCCAGAAGGCATCTAGCGCGACCCGGCCTGCTTCAACTTCTTCCAGGGATGGCGCGCTGTCTGAGCTGCCTGAATACTGCTTGAAGGATCAGCTGGTCAATCTGGCGCGATCCAGACTGCCGCAGATGATGGGTGACAAGTATACCGAGGTCGTCGTAACGTGTCTCACTTGCCTTGATGAGGGGAATGACGGCTTCGGCGATGAGTCGGAGATGTTCGACGAAGATGGAATTCTCGTCGGCGTCCGGTTTATCGAGGCCATTCTGTTCCGGTTGAATGAGATTGTTGTATGATATTTTTTGAACCAAGGGTAAAACCCCGTAGTGATGCAAGGTCAGAATGGACCCGTTCCGGAGCTGGTGTTCTCGTCTATATAAGGATGGCTAGATCCCCGCAGAATCGTGACTTACCAAGAAAAGAGACTGCCAGTGGTCCTCTACGAAACGCTCTCTCATGCATGCGAATTGTATAGGTTACGACTGGATAGCACAATCGCCCGTATATGGTTAGCCATCTAATTATTTCTAGTTGGGGCGTCTGATACTTGTCAGACTCCAGTATCAACCCTGTAATCTCAATACATCTGCGTCTAAAGCAAAGTTGCCACGCACAGTCAGTCAAACAATCAACTTATAAACCAGCCGCTATTCGCTTGTCCCCTCGACATCCATCCAGATTCGTCAATCAGTCGGCATCGAGCCTCGCCACGGGCGCCGTATCGTCGACCTGGATGCCGCCGCGCTTCTTCTCGCGGGAGTCCCAGAAGGGCAGGCGCCAGCCGCCCTCGTCCTCGGGCACGGACAGCCAGAGGCGCATCAGGTGGCGGCGCGGCTTGCCGCTGTCGGGCGGGAAGTCGCGGTAGGCGGTGCGGGCGTGCAGGGTGTGCGAGTTGGAGACGAACTGGATGTCGCCGATGTCGAGCACCATGTGCAGCTTGACGCGGTCGCAGGTCGCCTCGAGCACCTGCAGCGCCTCGACCTGCTCCGGCGACAGCGGCGGGACGATCCCCCGGCTCGAGAACCGCTCCAGGCTGCGCACGAAGTACGGGTCCCACTTGCAGTACACCCGCTGCTCCCGCCCCGGGTCCTCCGGGTCCGGCGTCTCGAGGTAGAAGATCGAGGTGCGGATACTGAGTCATCCAAAAGTCAGCCCTTCGCTCCTGAATGAGTGCATTTGCCTCTTAGGCCCAAAGAGTCTAAGGTAGACTGGAGGAACGTAGCTTACTATGGTTCTTCTCCCTGCGAAACCTCGCCCTTCCGGTCGAAATACCAGACCGGCTTCGTTAGTAGTTCGGCGATATCCGGGCGCTCTTGCTGCAGGATATTCCAGACGTGGTGAATCGAACACACGTCACTTTCACCGCCGAACTCAGCCTTAGCAATGCAAAGGAGACCAACGATATCACAGTCGTCCGCATGGAAGAATTGACGAGCATTCTGTGATCAAGGTAAAGTGTGAGTACTTAAACATAGGGTATTGCTTACGAATAAAAGGGGGGGAGGGGAAAGTCCGAAGGTTTGGCATGCGTTTTCTTGACTTACCGTTCGGTATATGCGGACTTTATCGATCTGAGTGGAGTCTTCTCCTAAGTCCTTCACGTGCCCAAGCAAGTGACTTGCGACAGTTAGCTATTTCGCTTGTCATATTGAACACTATGCTCAGTCCATGCTTACCCCTTGCCGTTCTGGCTTACAAGGTAGCCAAGGTAGGCACCTAAGCCCATATAGGCGACAGCTGACTTGTGGTTACCCCATTCACGGACGGGGAAGCCTTTATACACTGTGATACTTAGGATTAGGGCCGGGTTTCTAGGATTCATGAAGACAATAGGATGACTTACAGATAAAGCCCTTTCCATTAATCAGTTCCCGGCGCATAGTTTCCAGGGCAGGCGCTAGGTTCGGGAGTGGGAAGTTTTCCTTGGTGATCCCGGTCAGGGGAAGCTTCAGAGCCATGAATTTGTCGGCCGTCTCGGAGATTTCCGCCAACTCTGGCTCGGAGAACTGGTGTACCCATCTCTCAGGGTTGTTGGCGTAATCCTCCGGCTTCCATACTGTAGGACCCTCAATGCTCTTGGGAAAGGCGCTGTAGGGGTATAGCTTATCGTACAGGGGAGGGTGTTGGCCTGAGGTTATTAGCAAAGGGTGAGGCGTGCAATGTTGATATTAGATGTTTGGTGCGCACCTGTAGACTTCAGTCCATCCGGAAAGATATCAAGGTTTACTTTTCCGCTCGACGTCTTCAAGCTTCGAACGACATCGGTGGGAGCTTCTGTGCTAGCAGCAGGTGCCATGTTGTACGGTAGATCCAGAGGTCAACTACTTATCACAGTTGGAGATACCGAAATGCCGCTCAATTGGTGACCAAAGCCAGACAAAGTTGAAAGGGGTATATTTTGTTGAAGTAATTGAGAAAAGTGAGGTTACGTTGGCCGGCACGCGGTATTCCTAGGCATTTTTAAACTTTAAAGTTAGCCTATCTTCAAGGCACGTTTTCGACGTGGTTCGGTAGTTAAGATGGCGTATACAACCCTGTTATCATGAGGGGGGCAGATCGTAGCACGCAATCGACACTTATTATCACCAATCCCGGCGTCGCAGCACGCCATCCAAACTGGGGCCCCGCCGGCCACGGAGCAGTAAGCGCGTTCAATTGGTTATTGGCCAGGTAAAGACAGCCTCCGAACGGAATCTCACCGCTGCCGAAGATCGTAGCGGGGAAGTTGAGATCTAAGTCAACATACCCAATCAGATATCTTTCCTATGTACCATGTACCAAGCACGCTGCCGTACGGATCAATGGAAGCTAAATCTCGTATGCATTAGATATATATATCGTATGTTCTTGGACGTACTGCTTCACCGAGATGTTCTCTGCGTATAGTACATGTTCAAGACATGTGGTGTCGACGACGAGGGTAGATGAGGGAAACTATACAGCTATCTAGTACTCCAGTTCATCGCGTTGATTTGCTAAGGTTGGTACCCGAAAAAGCATATATATTACCCCTTAAAAACAGTGGACAATAGATCCTTAGCCCCGTCCCCCCTTAACTTGACAATTCATATAGTGTATAGGCTATAAGACTGTTACGTTACCCACGTTCGAAGAGCCGAACTGTCGCATTCAAAAAATACAGATACGGGTGGATTGGGTACATATTCATTGGCATGCAGAGGAAAGAAGCGATCTCTAGTTTAAGGAGCAGAAGAGCTCTATACCTAGGCAGCTAGGTATACAGTATGCCAAGCCACTAGGCGTCGATCACCTGGTTATGTAATCCAAGCTCTCCTGTTGTAGCCCCTATCTCGCGACATGAATTAAATATGACTGTATTGCAGAGATAACCCAGAACATACCTATGAACTAGACGAGACTCGATATATAGGGTTTATTACTTTCCAAAAGATCCACAAGATGTAGGAAAACAAGATCTTTCGAGATCATGGTGAAACATCTCAGGAAACGGGCGTTACATCGAGTTCATATTCAATCAGATACCATCTGGGAAGCCATATTATAAAGAGGAGCTGGTGTATCGTTATAATCATAGTGAAGAAGAGCTTATCCATTTCTTATTACGTATCTACATTGACATCGTGTCCTGGGTATTCCATTGCCTTTATTAGATTTTAGGGGTTCCCGTGAAGGGAACAATCGTTCTTCATGATACGTCAATGGGCCTCCGCGTTACACTATAAGCGACATGATAGGAAGTCGTATAAATTTATCTTTCTTAACATGATGTCTTGTCATTGATATCGATGAATCATAGTTAAACATGATATAAATGCTTTCAAATGCTACATAGAAGAACATAAAACAACAAGAACACAGTAGGTTGAAGAGGGACAACTATCAAGGAGCGTGAAGACGTTATGTTTGTGTATCGTGTGCTCTGTCGCTCGGAGTGATAAATTAGCTCTTATTTGAGGGGGAGAAACAGAACAATTCTGAAGCCTATAGGTAGGAGCTAAAGAGGGAGGAAACGGATGTTATATAGCCGTAGAAGCCCACCCCTTACTAGTATATATGTGGGATCCCCTGGATCCTTGTAACCCTTAGTGAATCATTTATCCCGTCGCCACTTTGGCCTCTAATTTTCAGTTGTCAAAAATTCGGGGCTTTGGCGTGCTTGACATCAAATCATCCGGGACTTACATCGAGACACACTCAAACACATGTATGTAGGGGGATCACGCCACAACTTTACACGTCGAAAAGCTTGCAGAAGCCTCTTACGAGCCGAAGGAAGCCGCAAAGACCCATGTTCACTAGTAAAGTTTCAGTTCTCCTGCCTCTCTAGAGATTATCATCGTGAGTATCTAGTGCATGCTAGACATCATACTTTGTTCTTCGATTCTGTAATCTTCAGGTTGACGGAGAGCGCAGATCGAGAGTTATACGGTCAGAAGGAGGAAAAGATGCGGATTTATCGCATATACCTCTACCGCAGATACTGGTTCCCAGTTACGTGAAGACAGAGATCGAGGAGATGATTGGGGTAGACATGAAAATGAAGATCAATATATATATAGGCTAACTGCAGACAGATACTCCTTATCTACAAAATATGTTCTCCTATATGACTTTCCAGAAGTCGAAGGAATTAACATCCTAGACAGTACCTCGATAGTAGATGAACCATGCAATTCCAACGTTTAATGATATACATGGACCAGTTCTTAGCAATATCCACATATATGCTCGGTTAGCATCAGACCAGGTCAGTCAATCCATCATGGCACATAACGCAGGCTGGCGCACTTAAGTGAGACTGCCTCGCTAGTCGTGTTTGGCCAATGATTTCCAGTCTTCTTACCAGAAGCTATTCACAACCGTACGATTCGGGTGCTAGAAAGGGGCCATTGATCGATCCATTATGCGTGCATGCATGAACATCGATACATGGTACGAGTTTTCCGAACGGAAAATTAATTGATTATTACCCCAGAAGATCCGAGGGAACCCTGTGCTCATCGTGGGGTGGCGGCAGGGGTTGAAAGCCTATGAAAGCAATATTTCCATAATACAGGCGTATATTAAGAAGTGTCCTGCAGGTGTCACGGGACCCCCTGACAGGGCAACGTAGCAACCGGGTAAATGTTTGACGTCCAGAGATTATACCAGGGGGGCTCTTCTGCCCGCTGTGGGCCCCCCACCTCCATGTTTCGGTTCCGCATATAGAAAACAGGAGGAATTCTCGCACGGCGATTCGTCGGTTGCTCACCCCATGCGGCTTGGGGCCTGGGTAAGAGAGTGCCATGAAAAATTGACATCCCGACTTTTTCGGACGACGGTGCTTGTGCATCCGGCTGTGAGTTCGACAGCCATCTAGTCGATGGCTGCGGATTGAAACAGAGGCGGGGAATAAAATGGTCGTTGAGCCCGCCTAGCAGGCAAAGGGCCGTTGCGTGATGATCTTCCTCGTTTCTTTCAGTCTTGAAAGCAAGATCTTCAGGAACAGCAGCGACGTCGACAACAGTGACCCCTTGATTCCGAGTGATAGTATTTAGGCAGTCTACCAAACAGACTATCGACGACAGCATGCAGCGGTCCCTCTTCGCTGCCCTCGCGCTTCTCGCGCCCGAGGCCTCGGCGCTGCTGCGCTTCTCCTGCTCGCAGCTCGTGACGGAGCGCCTCGACCCCCTGGTCAACCCGGGAGTCGTTGGATCACCGCATGTCCACCAGGTCGTCGGAGGAGTAAGCCGTCTCTGGTAGTCTCTACCTGTTCTAGTAGCAGCTGCCGTCATCAAACACGGGGAGAAGAAGGCTCTGAGTCCGTGGTTCGGGGTGCTCTCGTCGAGATCCGGCGCAGCGTATATACACGGTTATGCTAACCCCATCCCACCACAGAATGCCTTCCAGCCAACCATGGACATGGACATCCCCGCCACTGCGTCGTGCACGACGTGCGAGTTCGCCGACGACTTCTCCAACTACTGGACGGCGGTGCTGTACTTCCGCGCTCGCAACGGCACCTTCAAGCGGGTGCCGCAGATGCCCAATCAGGGCTTCGAGAGCGCCACGGGCGGCATGACCGTCTACTACACGCCTTCTTACAACCAGGCGAAAGTCACTGCTTTCCAGCCGGTGCGTATTATCTCGTTGGGGAAAGGAGAAAGGAGGCGAAAGAGAAGGGAAGGCGGCGGAGGGATCCTACCTCGAGGATAAGGAAAGGATGGGGACCTTGCAACTCATATAGAGAAGAAATGTATTGACAATCGCTGGGCTGACTTCTTTGATTTTAGGGATTCCGCATGATCGTTGGAGACCCGGTGTTCCGCACCGCCGAGGAGGCTTCCAAGTTCCGACAGCTCACATACACGTGCCTCGAGACGCCCGGTACGCGAACCGGCGAGACCGTCGACTTCCCCAAGAAGACGTGCGCCTACGGCATCATGGCCAACATCCGCTTCCCCACGTAAGCTTTCCTCCCTCCCTCCCTCCCTTCCTTTCCAGTGTCATCATCACTCCGCATAGCAAAGTAAGTTGACCAACCAACAACCCATAACAGATGCTGGGACGGCAAGACGCTCGACCCGCCAGACCACAGCAGCCACGTGGCGTACCCCAGCAGCGGGACGTTCGAGTCGGGGGGCCCGTGCCCGTCGACGCACCCGGTCAAGATCCCGCAGCTGTTCTACGAGGTGATCTGGGACACGCGGGGGTTCAACAACGCGGCGGACTGGCCCGAGGACGGGTCGCAGCCGTTCGTGTGGAGCTTCGGCGACGCGACCGGCTACGGCAACCACGGCGACTACGTGTTCGGCTGGAAGGGCGACGCCCTGCAGCAGGCCATGGACACCGACTGCTACATCACCTGCCCCCAGCTCAAGCGCCAGAGCATCCAGGCCGGCAACCAGTGCTCCGTCCCCGCCACCGTCGACGAGGACATCGACGGCTGGCTGGACGAGCTGCCCGGCGGCATGCCGGTCGGGAAGAGGGGGGGCCAGGGCCAGGAGGAGAAGGCCTGGGTTGCTTGAGGGGAGGCCTAGGGACGTCCTACCAAGATGGGATTGGTTCTGGAATGGCGCGCTCGGAACTACGAATGCCCCTTTCTGGTTACAGTTAAGAGAGCCTATGAAGAACGCTAGACAACTAACTGCCTACTTTAGTGGGTTGTAAAAAGGGGTTAAATCCAATATTAAATGCGAAATGATAGAAGCTAGTACTACACACATATATGTATAGCGAGTACTTGGTACCCCTGTTGAGGCACTTGGTGCTTGAGGTCGATGTCTCCTACACGGCTGTAAATTTGGACTGCGGCGTAACGTCTTGATGCTACCGGACCAGGCATGCGTGTATAGCAGTACATATTGATCGATGCTGCTTAACCTTGGAATTGGACTAGATAATCTCCGTTCCTACCTCGACCGAGAAGATCAACATGGCATTATTCCAACATCATGGGCGTCATATACCAAACTCGGAAACGCGAGGTGCACAACAATAAGAAACAGTGAGCACAACAAAGTCGCGCAAGATAACATGCACGCTATAACAAGGTAACTCGATGTTTCTTAGGTTGGATATCAGGTTGATTATAGTATTATTCGAGTTGAAGTAAGTTGAGTGTTAATAATCCAATCGTCGTCGCTTCATTTGGGAGAACCACCTTTGCCCCCTATTCCTCGTGTGATGATGTGTAACCAAAAAAAACGCCCCAACCGCAAAACCGCAAAAGCCATCATTCTAGAATGTCTTTTTGGTTAGTTGCGGACATTAATAGTATATGGGCACCCTATATCTTATATATACATCGCGCCGTGCAAGCTACGTGCGTACGTAGGGCGGACAAGCCGTCCTGCTCAGGAGCGATCAAGCCGACCGACATACGCACGCTTTGTAGTCACGACAGGGGAGAGAATCCTGCCCTCCCTTTAAGGCACCCCGTAGTGAATGAAGCCGTCCCCTCGAGCATATACATCAACATTCGACAAGGCCGATCGCAAGACTCCCTTCTATGATTTGTCTTCTCCGCTTTTCTTTTTTGAAATATTACTTGGTCTTGGCCTTGCCGTTTGCATTGCCGTTCGCATTGCCGTTGGCCTGCTTGTTGGCCTTATCGTCGGCCCTGGCAGCCTTGGCGGCCTTGACGGCGCCGTCGCCGGTGGCGAGCTCTGTGCCGAAGACCTGGTCCCAGAGCTTGCTGGTGACGCCGAAGCCGAGCTCGTAGTCGAGGAAGTGGTGAGCGAGGTGGTACTTCTTCAGCTCGCGGTACCAGAGGGGCAGGTTCTGGTGGTGAAGGAAGTAGTGGGTCAGGTCGTAGCAGATGTAGCCGAAGATGCCGCCGCAGTAGACGGCCGTGGCCGTGTGCCAGTGCCAGTAGAAGATCGCGTGCGCCAACTTCCAGAACGGGGTCGCTAGCGCTAGGAACAGCGTCGGCGGCATCACCAGCCGGTACTTGTCCATCGGCAAGTAGTGGTGCACGCCGTGCAACAGGAAGTGCAGCGTGATGCCCACCCGGTTATCAGGGAGCCAGCTGCAGGACGGGTGGGTTAGCAATTTGTTCATATACGCATAGATTTACGTGAGCAGGTAGAAGACTGCTGGACGCATGTGAATAGGAGATGTGTGTGGGTTTAGACATACTCATCAAGATGGAATAGGAAACGGTGCATGAGATATTCGATCAGACTCCATAGGAAGAATCCAAACCCCCAGTAGGCAGCCTCGGTCAGGGAGCTGTCGAAGCCCTCGCGGGCGATGTAGGTACCGTAGGCGACACAGGGCAGCCAGATCAGGGGGACCATCCACCAGGGCGTCATGCTGAGGGGCTCGAGGAAGTTGCCGAAGAGCGGGGCGGAGGCGCCGCCCCGATAGTGGCGCGGGCGGTGGACCTGGTCGAGGTAGAAGGCCTTGCTGAAGCCGCCGCACCAGACCTGCATGAGCAGCGGGCGGTTGAGGTCGAGGAACTTGTGGGTCTTGTAGTCGGTCTCGAGGTCGGTGTCGCGGCTCAGGTCCTCGGCGCACGACATGCCCGTGCGCGGGTGCACGTAGGGGTTCACCTCGTCGTTGATCTGCGGGTCGCCGATTCGCTGCTGGACGGCGCCGTTGGGCTTGAGGTTGTCGGCCACGAGGAAGCCCACGTGCGACTCCTCCAGCACCTCGTACGCCGTCTCCGAGTGCGCGTGCGGATCCTCGTTCTTCAGGATGTCGCCGACGTCCTTGCCGGCCCAGTCGAGCACCAGGTCGGCGCCGCCCGGGTGCGAGTCGAGGAAGTCGGTCACGTCGTAGACGTTGGCGCCGATCGTGACATAGCAGGACTTGGCCGTGTTGTGAGACGCGACCTCGGCCTGGGTCAGGGTTGGTAATGTTCGGCCCGGCATGGTTGCGGCGTCCGTGTGCGCGTGCGCGTGCGCGTGCGTGGGCGTGTGCGTGTGCGTAGGTCGTGCGAATTTGAAATTATTTCCCGTAGGAAAGTTTAAAAAACAGTATGAAATGAAGGAGTGACGATAGCGGAGCAGGTCAAAATAGCGGTCGGGTCTTCCTTCTGAACCCTACAGGCGAGCAGGACCGGGCGAGACAACACGAGTAAACACTACCTACAACCTACTCTGCAGGATTTTGAGCGGAGAACACGAAACAACAGCTCGACAAACGTGAGGAGGGATTGGATATTTCGCAAAGAGAAAAGCGACAGAGGAGGGAGGGATGGAAGAGCAAGAGCAAGAAACTACTACTAGGCATGTATGTATGTACTAGTTAGCTAATCGATAAATCTCAGTTAGGGGTCACGGCGGTCGAGTCGGCAGGGAGTGGAGCGGGCTAAAGGCGAAAGACAACAGGCGACAGGGCGTGACAGGGCTGGACAGGAGCAACAAGGCAATGATTGGTGGGCCCATCTGTAGCGCTACCTAATACCTAGCAGCCTGGGTATGGCGTTATGCAGGCCATCAAATCATCCCACCCGCGTCGTGAGACTGCCGTTCTGGGTATATAGCTTAAGTAATCAGTGGGGGCCGCGGCTTCCGGTGTCCTCCCAGAGTCCCAGACCCCTGGATTTATGATCTGTAGGTACCTGAAGTTCCTAGCTGCAATGTCACTGTGCTTATATGTGGTTCATGGCAATACCATAAGAGATCTCTACCATAAAGTACATGCATCCTGGCTTTGCTCTCTGGCCAGTATTCTGTTTGCTTCTCCTAATAGTCAAGTGATCAGTATGTAGAAAGATATCAAGGATATGTGGTGGCTAACTACCGGCCGGTTGCCAGCATTAGGCAGATCATTAAAAGCATAAAATTGCCATCATACATACACCGACTAAGAGGAGCCTAATCTCCCTCCCGCGAAATCATCCATTGGTCAGGCGACTGAGGCGATTCATGGCACGACTGATATTTCCGAATCCGGCCGGAAGTTCCGTAGCCAGGTACCTGACCTGCTAGAACAAAATAGTCTGATGATGGAAAAAGGGATACCTCGATCACCTAGACTAGCAGACTTGCTTGTTGTTTCCATTCCATTCAGTCTGTCATACGCTTATAGGTCGTTCTCGGATCCCCGGAGCCTAGGTAGTACTCGTACCCGGTATATCCGTGTGCAGAAGACACATGTATCTAGGGATGAATAGGGAGGGTATCGAAAGGGACAAGCTAACTACTGTATGTATGTATATCTGATAAACTCTGTTGTCTCGATTCAACTTCCCATGCTATCCTATGCTGCCCCTGACCAAAGAAACCAAACAAGCCTTCTGGATATGCACGTAGACTCCAGTTATACCCGTCGTGTCATCGTGTAGTTTTACTAGGTAAGTACCTGGGTAGTCTAGCAGGTAGTCAGGCACCTAGAAGCTCCAAAGTGCATTTGAACGCCCGGCCAATGCAATGCAATGCAATACAAATCGATAACCAGAAAGGAGCCTTGGTAGCAAAAAGACGATAATCCCCTCCTTCCTGTCCTTTCCTGTCCTGTCTCATCCCGCTCCTTTCCATGCCGTATTTACTTACTTATAGGTATCATCGCTTTCATTTCATATCCATCCATCCATCCGTCCATTACCGTGGCAGATCTTTTATACAGTAGTTATGATGTTGTTACAAAAAACGAGCCCATCCAGCCACAATGTCATGTAGTGATGTAGACTCCAACCAACCAACCAAACAACCATCCAATCTAGGCTAGGTATTTACTCAAGTAAACTCAGACGAACACATGCCAAGCCTGGTGCGCAATGACGACCCCGAACAGCGCGTTGCCGTAGGCGCCGCAGGCGCGGATCGCGCCGTCTCCGCCGCTGACGCCGCCGCCGCCCGACCAGACGGTCCACATGAGCGACAGCGCGGCGACGACCTGCAGCCAGCCGAGGTTGGCGCACGAGGGCGCGAGCGCCGACGGCGGCGGCTTGTTGGCGTTGCCGTTGCCGATGCGCCTCAGCATGGCCATCTGCTCGTCGGCCAGCAGGTCGGCCGCGAGCCGGATCGAGACGAGGAGGCAGGCGGCGAGGGAGGCGAGCGCGACGGGGAAGCCGTGCAGCTGCAGCGGCAGTGCTGCGACCTCGCCTTCGCCCTCCCTGGCTTCCTGCTGCTGCAGGCCGCCGAGGGCGCGGATCCAGGCCGCGAGGGCGATGAGCAAGACTACGAGCTCGATGGCGCGGTCTAGGGGGCGGTTCCGTTGCGGGGGTGATGATGATGATGATGAAGTCTTGTTGTTGATGTTGTTGGCGAGTCGCGAGAAGAAGGATGCGATGCCGCCTCCGCCGCCGCCGTTGTTCCGGGCTGCTGTCGCGTTCCGCCGCCGCGTCTCCTGGTCGTCGGGGTCGGGGCTGATGCTGAACGAGCTCGCGAACATGTGCGTCAGTCCATCGCGCGGGTCATCCTTAGGTTCCGGCGCGTAGAACGTGGGGTTCGAGAATATGGTCTCCCGCGCCGACGCCGACGGCTTGCTAGGCCCGATGTCGACGCGTCCCCGGTCGCTTCTGCTGTTCTGAGAGAAGAAGTTCTCCTTGGCCTCCTTGGGGCTCTCGCGGATGAGGGGCTTCATGGGCGGGTTGCGCAGGCGCTGCGCGGGCGTTGTCGGGGCCGGCGGCACCTTGTACCAGATGGGGCCGGCTTTGGGCTCGATCGGCGTGTCACTGAAGCGCGGGTTCGTGTTCTTGACCTTGTACGGGTTGTAGGTGCTGAAGGCGCGGTGCTGCGACGCCGACGGGGACCAGTCCATCTCCTCGTCGTACTGCACCTGCGGCTCGGCTGGTCCTAGTCCCAGTCCTGGTCGGCTAGAAACGGGCGGCTGTTCGGACAGGTTGAGGGATCCGAAAGACGAGTTCGCCCCGTTCCGCTGCACATATCCGTTGTAAAAGCTGCCCGATGGCTGGCTGATTCCTCCCGCTCTGCCGTTTACTCTCCCAATTGGAGGGCTGGATTGCAGCGGAGATTGCAGCGGTGAGCTATTATTAGGCTGGGATCGAGCTGCTGAAGGGGATTGGAGGATATCATCAAGGATACCTCCCAAGTCATTGGGATCCTTCCGTGATACAGGTGTGCTCTCGTTCTTTTGCGGCGTATTTGGTTTGAATCTTGGCTGAAACAAGGGTGTTGTATCTGTACGTATTGATTTCGGGGCGATTCGCCGGATCTACAGGTACAGTTAGCAACGTTCTTTCTACATCATCTCGAGCATCACTTACGTATAACATCAAAAGGCATAAGCCAAGTTGGGCCCCAAGCATTGTCGTAGCTGGTAAACTAGTCGACTTGCTATGTAGAGATATCGAGAGGCAGGCGCAGCGGATGACGAAGGTGAGGATTTGGTACATATACCACTCTTTGAACCCAATAATATGCGTTGTGAAGCCACGTATTGTCTGCTTGAATCGCGGGTTCCATGGCAAAGAAAACATGCTCATGTTGAGTGCCCATCGAATAACACGGTCCCCATGGGGCAACTTATGAACCCTGGCGCGGCTAGCTATCCGCAATAGCAGCGACACCCACGAACTTCCGTCAGCCGAGGAGTAGTACTCGCTGAATATGGAAAGCAGAATAGCGACATGCCACCAGAATTGCAGGATATAACCAATATGCCAGATCCATCTCCCTGTCCAGTCGATCATATCCAATAGCCCTTTGCTCTTTACTTCTTTCCGTTGCGTCCGCGTGCGGTCCATCATCCGCCTCAGGTGATCTGTTCGCGCCGTGTAGCTTGCTTCGCGAAGCCCCTTTTCTACTTTCGGTTCGCACTCGGCGCACATCTGCGGGTATCTCCGCTCCATGTCTTTCCGCAGGGCCCAGAACTTGCGCTCGGCAGCGGCAGCCTCAGGCCCGGTCGGTTCATCGGGCCATTCGTATTGCGCCAGCACACTCGTGACGAGATGCTGGTTCCTCAAGCACCTGTCGCAGAAGATCGGGTCTTTCGCTGCCGCGCCATCGGGTAGCAAGGTTGGGGATGGCGAACGGGTCGACGATCGAGGTATAGCATACTGGACTGGGGCTGGTTCCCTCTCCAGATTATACGACGGGACATCTGTGATATTTCCATGCTAGTGCTTTCTTAGCCACACGATCTCAAACCCGGGGTATGCTAAAGAATGGAAGCCGGATCTGGGGTACTTACCTCATCTAGCCAGTTCGTCGCGTCGCAAAAGCGGCAATCGAATGATTTCTGACCCTCGAACTGTAAGTGCGACCTATTGCCACAGTAAAAGCAGCCCAGGCGCTTCCTTGAGCGCAGGGTTGGCATTATATCCAACCTCGTCCGGGCTATGGCACCGCGTACCTCTGCTTTACAGGTTGATTATTCTTTCCCGGACGAGATATCTTTCAGGTCATCGAGGCTCTCCAGTTTCGAGACAGGTGTAATATTGCGGTCTGTTGGTGGTTTGTTGGTGTTTCCTGGTCGTTGTTTTGCGGTGGTTCCCGCCTCCTGTAATGGTAGTTGGGTTGCGCCCAGTTGTTCCCGTTATGGCGATGATGATGGGTAAAGTTATACGCAGTAGAGCTCGAGCTGGTGTTTCTTCGGGCGCAATCGAAGACCCGGGAAACAAAATATTGGGTCAACAAGGCACTAGCTAAGCCGATAGCGCGATAGCGCGACAACAGTGACAGGGACGCTCTCCTTATCGACCGATAAGGAGTCAACATTAGCAGCCAATAGGCGCAACTTTGATACTGTGTGACTGGTAAGTTTAATAGCTTCAAATACCCTATACTTCTAATAGACCGGTATAATACCTATATGTACTTATGCATGTGCTTTTGCGTCCGGTCCTTCGAACCCCTAGGGAATTATTGCTATTGGCAATTCATTTAGGATTATATTAAAGGTCCGGATTAATTATTAAATTCAAGTTAATTATAGTTGTGCGCTTTAAGTTGTTAGAATTTTATATTCCGATTTTCCGATTCTTAGCATTATAAGGAATGCCCGGATTTATAATCATTTTTTTTTTATTATAATTGTTTTTAATTATTATCATTAATTTCCCTTTTTATTAAGCGCCGACGATTTTATTCCAGAAATTGCTTATTCGTATATTATATATTACGTACGGAATGCCCGTTTTTTATAAAAGCCGGAAATAAGTTCGTTCCGTTATATTTATTTTGTAATTGGATTTTTTCGGAGCTTCGTAAATGGTACGTATTATCGGGATAATAGTTAATTACGTTTTAAGGCCCGTCGTAATAGGGCTCGTGCTTTTTTTGGCGTTAACGAATGCAAAAAACCTAATCGTTCGGGGCGTACGTTTTAATAAGTCCCTTTTTTTTTTAAAGATACGTTCGTATTTTATTACGGAACGCCTTTATATTATTAAAACGGACCTTTACGAACGGTATTTCGTAATTTGTTATTAATAGCTTATTATTTTGAAGCTTTTTTTTTTTTCGTCGGTTCGTAAGAATATTTATAAAATTCCGATAGGGTTTATTTTTAAAGGGGAATTGTGCCAAATAATAAGAAATATAAACTATAGCCGTTCGGTTTAAAAATGCGGTTATAAATAATTACCGTTCGTTATAGTAATTCGGATAACGAACGGATTATAGGATTTATTTGGTATTCGCGTAATATAATTTTCTTTAGGTCTTTATTAATTTTTTTTATTTTTCCGTTGCTTTTTAAACGCTTTGATATAATAATTTTTACGATAAAGCCTTATTTTTTATTTTAAGCGTTTGCGGCTTTATTTTTAAAAGCGCCGGCGTTATTATTAATTTATTTTTTAAGAGTACCGTAAATATATTTAATACGGAAAAGTATAAAAATCGTATTTCCGAATTAAACGAAAAGAATAACGTTAACTTTTATCTATTTCGTGACATATTTAATAGCCATAAAAATCGTAAACGAACTTATTAACGTATAATCGATTATTTATCTAATTAAGGGTACCGGAGGTTATATAAGTTGCAGGTCTGGTAATAAGGAATTCGGTTTTTTCATTAATTAATAAGCCGGGCATTCGACGATTACTTGCTACGTAATAAAGACGATTTTCGAATGCCAGAATTGCTTTTGCGCATTGCGAAGCGTTATTTTAACGATCGAATGGCTTTAGTTATAATAAATTCGTTTTAATTATATTAAAAGTTTATCGTATTCGAGGATTTTTTGTAGGATTTGTATTTTCGTGGCGGTGCCTTTTATATACGGAGGGTTATTGGGCGCTTTTTCGTATTTAATTATTTTATATAGTTTATTTCGGTATATAATAAAGTACTTATTAATTTATTTTCGTTATATAATTAAGAATAAAGGGGTATTATATAAAAGGGTTTCGAAAATGGCTTAAAGATTTAATCGGTTTAGTTAATTGGCGTAACGAATCGGTTCGGTTTTTTCGGTTATTATTATTGCGGCTTTTTGGGGCTTCGAAAAGTAATCGATAAGGACGTTTGCTTGGTCCGAGCGGTATACGATACGAATTTCGAAATATTCGATGGTATTAAGAAAGCGTAATATGCGGGCCGGCTATTTGGCTTTCGTATTAATTATTTTTAGCGATTCGTAATTAATAATTATTATTATATTGCTGCCTTTAATTTAATGCCGTTAATGCTAAAGTGCCAGCATAATACCGAAAAGCTTTTTTTTTTAGGCGGAATATTGTAATTGGGTTTTTATAAGTTTTTTTAAAAAATAAGCAATTGGGTATAAAATAAAGGCGTTTGTTGTTTTTATATAAGGTTATAATAACGTTACGCCGACGAACTATTACGAAGCGTTTGCCTTAAAAACAATCGAATGGCGTTAATCGAATTTCCGAATTATGGGCGTTGTTATAATTATTTCGCGAATTATTTTTTAATTTGCTGTGGTTTCGGGAAATAATTCGATACGTTCGTTTTTCGGGCCGCCTATAAGGGCTGTAAATGGTTTAGCGATTTCCGAATACTTATTAATTAAGTACCGTAAATAACCGGCGGCATTTATAAACGTTCGAATTTCGGTTATTATTGCCGGCTTGGGCTTATTCCGGATAGCCGCGACCTTGGCTGGGTCGGTTTCGATTTTTTTTTCGGAAATTACGAAGCCTAGGAAAATTTTTTTTTTAACGAACATTAGGGATTTCGTTAGGTTTACGATTATTCCGTAATTAGAAAGCTTTTTAAATAAGGCGAATATGCGTTCGTAAAGCTGTTTGGATATATTAGTTTATACGGCTATATTATTTAATATGTTCGAAATAAATTTGCGAAATAATTCGAGGATTTTTTTTATTAGTGCCTAAAAGGTTACCGGGGCGTTATAAAGTTCGAAAGGCATTATTAATTATTCGTAAATGCTAAATGAAATTACAAAAGCGGTTTTTTCGATATTTGGTTTATGGATTTTAATTTGCTAGAAATCATTTTTAAGATTAATAAAGCAATATTAGCAATATTCGGCCGTTTATTGGATTTTATTTATCGCGTTAAAAAGCGGGTAGGCGTTTTTTCGTTAAATCTTATTGAATTTCCGATAATTATAATAAAATCGCCATATTACGTTTTTATCGAATTTATTAGGCTTTATTATTTGGTCCGGTACTTTTTTAAATGTAAGTAACGTAAACGAATTTTACGAATTCGTACCGATACGTATAATTATTTTTAAATGCTTTTTAATGAACTTACGGAATGCCCGAAATTAAATAAGGCTGTATCGACATAAAAGGAGTTTAATGGGTTTGTTGTTTTTAATATCGATATAATAGCGGGTACGTATATTCGTAGTAACCTTTTTCGGGGCGAGCCCGAATAGTTTTGGGAAATTATAAATGTATTATAAAAGATATTTATTAATGGCCTTATTATTTGTTAAAGTAAGTTTATGTTAAATTATTAGGTTAGATTCGGTTATTACGTAGGCCGTTTCGAAAGCGTAAAAAGTGCGTAATAAAGCGATTGGATGGATTATAGGCCTTTCGGTAATTTTAATTAGGGTGATTATTTCGTTTTTTTCTTTTTTTTTATAATATATATCCAGTTTATAAAATAAATTTTTTCCGAGAGTTAAGTTATTAGGAAAAATGCCGTTGGGAATAATTCCCGTTAATATTCGAAACGGAATAATATTGTTATCGGACATTAGGAATTAAGCGGTAATTATTACGTTACGCAAAATTTTCGGTTCTGTGCTTTTAATTCCTTGCATTATTAACGGTTTCGAAAAATTATACGTTTTTAGCGTAGCTGTTATCGATTCGGAAATATAATAAGAAATATATTCGTAATTTAGGAAAATTATAAATTTATTTCCGTTAATTGTTTCCGTAAAAAAAAGGTTATGATTTTTACCGTATTCTTTTCGTAAAGGTTTATTCCTATTAAGGGATGGTTTGTTATCGGCGTTTATTTTTATTAAATAAATACGGCGTCTTTATTTGTTATTTTCGAATTACTTAAGGAATTCGTTAAGGTTACGATTGAACTTTTTATTATTTTATAACTATTCGGCGGGACTTTTTTCGAAGTCGTTTTCGCTATTACTTTCGGCGCTAACGAAGTATATACGGAGCCGCTTATTCTTTTTGAATTTATTAAAGGTTAACCGGAATTTATTATTAATAACGTTTTAATATAAAGTTCTTTTAAAGGTAACTTTTTTGTTCGTATTTGCGTATTATATGTTTTTCGGGAATTTCGCCTTTATTTTATAGTTTTTGGCCTAATAGCTTTGTTTGTTACAGTTAAAGTATTTATTGTTTTCGGCTTTTGCGGCGAAGCCTTATTCGGTTGCGGCGTAAACGTTACGGCTTTCGTTACGAAAATCGGTAATTTTTCCGAACCTTACGGCTTAAGGTATGGTAATTGTTGCATCCAAGGGCTTTAATTGGGTTATATCGGGTTTAGCTTATGTGGCCCTTATAACGGTTAGGTTATAAAATGGCGCTATTTTTTCTTAAAGTTAAACGGTAGCCGAAGGGATGCCGTAAATTTTTCCTTTAATCGCTTAATGGATAACTAATTCGGTTTATTAAATAATTATTTCGATTTTTTATGCGTTATTAAAGTTTTCGAATCGATCGTTAAAGGTTAGTTATATATTAAATAGGTTATTACGTAACGTATCGATAAGGATCTTTCTTATATGGTAGCTATTGCGAATATTCTTTAATATTTTATAAAAGGCTTTGCGGATGCGTTTCGCGAAATTTAATATATTTTTATTTTAATACGGAAATAATATTACGAAATAAATTAACGTTCCCGAAAAGGCATTATAATCGTTTAAAACTTAAAGAATATATTTTACGAACGTTATTTAATTTGGCTTATTATTATAAGTATATATTTTTATTTGCTGGAAATTACCGGTAAATTCGTCCGTAATTCGGTATATCTAAAGATCGTATGGAATTAATACTGCTAAAAGGCGTTCTTAAATTTTTTCCAGTTTTTTTAAAACCTAACCGTCGGCTTAAATTAGGCGGAAATTTGGGAATATCGTTATTTTGTTTTTCGCTTTAGTATGGCCCATTTTTGCGGTATCGTTTGGAAATATAATCGGGAATTATATCCTTTTTATTCGTTTTTTTTGCGAATCTTAAATATGGTTTATAATAGGCGGCATATATGCTATATTAATTTTTTCCTTTATTTGCGGTTTATCGTAATAAAATGGGCGCTAAATATACGGCATGTATTGGTTTTAATCGAATTCGGGCGGTTTGCGGAAATTAATTGGCGATTTTGCATTGCCGGCGGTAGCCGCTTTTTCGGTATTAAATATGGGCTGTTATTATTATTATTAAATCCATTCGTTTTTTCGGCGAAATTATTAATTCGACGTTTCGATTTTTTTGCTTTTAAGCTTAATATTAAAGTATTTAGTTATTTTTATAACTTTATTTATTAAGTAATTTAGGTTGTTTTTTATTAAAGTGTTTCTTTATTCGATATTTTCGAACTTTTTATCGAAAAGTTCGTATAATATGCCGTTTTTTTGGGCGGGCTTTATATCCGTAAGGGATTCGGCGAAGGTACCGCTTTAGGCCGGAACGCCTTTGGGCTGTTCTTTCGTATTGGCGCTGTTTTTTGCTATCGTCGGTTATCGGAAAGAATTCGTAAGAAAATAAGGTAAATTTTGCGTTATTGGCGTTAGCTTATAAAAATAGCTATTTATATTTTTGCGCCCGGTCTTTCGAATCCTTAGGGAATTATTGCTATTAGCAATTCATTTAGGATTATATTAAAGGTCCGGATTGGTTATTAAATTTAAGTTAATTACAATTGTGCGCTTTAAGCTGTTAGAATTCTATATTCCGATTTTCCGATCCTTGGCATTATGGGGAATGCCCGGATCCACATGCAGGTACCCATCCAGTTATCTACAAGGATCACAGCTACATCCGATCTCTATCCCAAGCGAAGCCAATCTTCAACAGCGTCGAGGAACACATCAGCAGCTCTCTGGATTCTTCCCATTTTGATGAGAGGAAGACCGGGCAGTCTCCTAACATAAAGGCTCTTCCAGGCGAAGCAAAGAGTAGGTCCCGTCTTTTCTTATGATTCTCATCCACTCTGGCATTCGTCTTAGTCTTAGTCTGGGGGCATCGCCCAGCTGCCAGACAATGCCGGTCTCATCGAATGCCAGCATATTCCGTGCACAGCCTTTCTTGTACAAGCATACACGGTGCTTGTGATTTCCATCAGTCAGCTGGTCAGACTTGGAATCATGCAACGGTGACGAAAGTCTCGATTTCCATCATGCCATTCCGTCATGTATCACTACGAGTGCTGCTTTTTGGCTTGGCTATACCATTGTTGGTTGCCCAGTCTCTCTGTACTGGTTGCCTCCCAAGCAGATAGAGACCCAGCCACTGTTTCCTTGCGGGTCTGTGGATGAACGATAGGCCGGACAGCTCTCCCTTTTCAACCTTTATATTGTTGAGAGACGGACGAATAGTTCCTGTGGTCTCACAAGATAGCATACGCTCGAGGGCCAGGCAGCCATTTGCTGCCACATCACTTAACAAGCAGGGCACACTATTCATGAGTGTTTGCATGGTTGTTTCTCTTTCACTGTCAGGAGATTGCTATATTTCTGGTTCCTTTAGCACATATGAGATGCTCAAGGAAATCTCACAGCTATCCAAGTTATCCGTCCATATAGTTGCCCCTTTTCCGTTGTTGTCGGCCCACTCTCTACGCGGCGGGAGTGACCCACGGATTGGACTCGGTCTCAAAGGGCGGGCATGACTGGCGTGTTTAACTCGCTCTGAAATGGCGGGAGTAACCCACAGTGAGCTTACTTTCATAGGGCGGGTATGGCCGGTAGGTTGGACTCGCCCTATGAACTAGTACTCAGAAGCAATGTCCATAGCATATGTTGCAATGCCTTACCTTGACTGGATGCTAACTGGTCGAGTTAGGACATAGACATTGATGATATGAGACACTGATAGTGTATATTCTACGTGGGACTGATATTCTCCGTCTCCTCAAAAGCAGTCCAGGTGGTTATAAATCACCCTATAGCCGATTAGGTGGGCTGTCACAGCACGTGATCATTCTCCTGGCTGGTGCTGTCGATACTTGGAACAGGTTCTTGCTCAGAGTCTGAAGAGAATAAGTGGACACATGAAGCACAGACAGTCTTGAAGATAGATTAGCTCTGTTGGCTTGACTGTCTCCTATTCTCGATATCGAATGCCAAGATCTTTGTGCACCTCCTATCGACACATGAACATAGGAAACCGCTGCTGCAACTCATTCATCACACCGGTACTGGAGACACTTGTAGTGTGCCTAAGAAAGTCATTACAGTGTCACGTCTGGACCTTGGCACGCGGTCAATGCTGAGTCCAAGGGAGCTTGGTTTAGGCAACGGTACCTAGGAAACAGGTTGGGTTGCTGTCGCCTCCAGGGCCGTTACAGGGGAAGAGAGCCCGTGAGATCCGCTTTTATGCCAAAGATGGCTGCCCATCCAGTTCCTTCGGGGCAACAGCCCTTCCCCGCCGTGGGTACCGAAAACAATCCCTCTTCTCCTTCAAGAATCTCACGATCTCCCCAAAAGTACGGCAGGTCAGATTCAAACAGCAGCTCTTCATCCATTACATCTCCATCTTCATCACAGCCTCCACCTTCATCATACCTTTCCGAAGAACAGCTATCAAAGCTGCCCCGTGTCTTTCGCGAAGTCACCCATCAACAGTGTCTCGAGATGGATGGGAACCTCTTCATCCCCCTCCCGGAGCAGCGAGCTGTTCGCGGGCCCATCAACATGCTTCTGGCCGACCATGTCGACTGGGTGGTCTCACTTATACTCTCGGTACTCTTTGTTCTCGGCGTCGGCATAGTCATCTTCTTGCTTCTCCTGGGCTTCGGCCTCATCGTGGGTCTCCCTCTTTACGTTGTGGTATGTATCATGATCTTGATCCATCAGTCATCGCCACTCTAATATCCTCTAGGTACGCCACCACACAGTCACGTCCCGCCGGAGTGTCGCCCGTCGTGCGGCAAACAACGGTCTCGGCGACAGCGGCCTTCTCGTGTTTGTTATGGGCTCTGGCGGTCACACGACGGAAATGATCTCCATGATCGACCGCAGTATCCGATCCATCCCCGGTACGTGGCGCCGGTACGTCATCAACGAAGATGATACCTTGTCCAAGAATAGGATCATCGAACTTGAAGAGCACATCGCCAAACGCTTGCGGAACATTCGCAGTGACCCTGGCCGCTTTGACATAGTCAGAGTAACGCGAGCTCGAAAGGTCCATCAGAGCTGGTGGACAACCCCGTCCACCGCTCTGCAGAGCCTCGTCACCATGAAACGGGTCTTCCTTGGCTTGGACCACCAGGGACCCTTCCAGTATCCCCGCACTGTGTTCACCAACGGCCCTGGCACCGGGTTCATCGTACTGCTGGCGGTTCACATCCTGAGAATCTTCAAGGCGTTCCCGGATCATGCCACCAAAACCGTCTTCATCGAGAGCTTCGCGAGGCCCAGGACTTTGAGCTTGAGCGGTAAGCTCATCCACTATCTGAACATCGCAGACGTGTTTCTGGTCCAGTGGCCCGAGGTGGCGCAGCGCTACGGCAAAGTGCTAGGCTCCAGCTTTGTGATCCGTCCAGCGGATCCTATCATTCCCTACGTCGAGCAGTAGAGGAGGAGGAAGAGCGAAACGGGGAGGGGGGAGTAGGCGAGATCTGTCAACAGGGGGTTGCTTTACGAACTGATTTGCATTGCAAAGATATAAAGGCAACGGCGTGTATAAGGGGTTTCTATTGGTCATGCTTCACGAGTTTCATTTTGCATTGCAAAGGTACAAGGGCAAGGGCGTGTGTGTACAAGGGAATTCGATTGCTCGTGCTTCTGATTTTTTGCATTGCAACGGTATAAGGGCGTATTCAAGGGGTTTCAACTCGTCTGGCTAGATACGCTACGACATCATAAGGGTTTATCAATACAGGGTTTCATCTGCGATTTCATACTTGTTCTGTGCTTCATATGATGCTGAAGACCTGTGCTCCTACTAATCTGAGGCAGGCGTACTTAAGCTATGGCACATTCATCTCTGGGAGAGATCCCACGATCGGTGATAAACATCGCAGCTTGAAGTCATCGTAGCTTACACGTATATTCAAGAACCACGAGGGACGCATCTAGTAGTGGAGACGCCACTATTCCTCGAAGTCGAATGAAGCTGATAGTTCTGCTACAAGAATCCCTGATCCATCAACTAATAATTAAGCTATCGCTAATAATCAGATGCGCAATGGTAACTATCTCTTTATGATACCATATCGTACGAGAATATGCAACCCGGAGTTATTAGAGTCCTGATAGGAAGACGACGTTTCCGCGGAGACGCTTCGTGATACATAGAAAAGGATACTTCAAATTCAATCGATAGGTCTATTTTACACTTCACATACAGTACAACTCTTCGCCGCCTCGATCTCTTGCGATGACCAACTTTTAGCTAGTAGAATGGTCATCAGGGTGCTTCGTATAATGAACTGGTAAATAATAGGTGGGATGAACTACGCTACCTACCTGCGTAGGCATGATGTCGGAAATATAGATGGCATCGATTGATCGTGGTGGTCGTACATGAGGGCTTCGAACATGAAGGCGAGGTAAGGAGAGTGACATGGCTCGGGAAAGGCTTCACACTGTCACTTTTGAGTACAAGGCTTCTATTGTACTTCTGATTATGTGGAAGTACCACTCGTAATGGTATACAGAATACCTTCATCCAAAATTTGATTGGCTGGCCAAGTTGAATTTGACTACGCGGTGTAGGTATTGTTCGTGTGTACATAGGTACATGGTAGGCATATTTCTCTTTTACATGTGCATAGTTGTCCTGGGTAGAGGAAGACTGCGCAGGGGGAGATGTAGGAAAAGCTTCGTAGATACGTCGTGGTTACCTAGGTAAACAATGGCTTACACGTGGGAAGTCGAAAATGGGCTTCAGGTGTGATGGGCACCGCGCGTATGTTTATCCTCTCCAGGTATGCCCTCAATCCGACCACAGCTAGGCGAGTAGGTAGGTAGAGATTGGGAGGTAGCGAGCGGTACATACATAGGTATGTAGGTACGCGAGCCAGTCCTTGTCACCAGGTGACCTCGCGTCCCGCAAGGCATCAGGAGGGACTACCTCGGCAGTAGGCTTTATAAGGGTAGATAAGAGTCCATCCCTCCAACCGTGGTTAAACAGCAAGCATCGCTTGAACCTCTCCAAGCCGGGCTGTCCGTAAATGTAAGGATGGTTGAGTGGGTTGTAGAAAGAAATACCTTGCACCACATTGGGCTAGAAATAGTTTGCGGGGGGCGCAATGGCCTGGTACGGTTCAACAAACCAGGATTGGGCCTGGCACAGAGGTTCTCCGTTCGAACCTCGCCAGAAATTTTGTTTTTCTTTTTTATTTATTTTTAATGCTTCACTTTTCAACTTCCATTCGTGCACCTCTGGCCATTCCTGCTGCTGTCATAATGTGAGCAGACCAGAGGTGGAGAAAACCCCTGAAACCCCTTTTATGCTAGCATATCTATTTAAGAAGTAGCTTCACCAGCACGCAAGTCCGAAGTTAGCCATTGGTTTAAAACTTGTGCCTTGTAGGAAATGCATATTGCAGCAGTTTTGTATCTATGTGCTGATGAGCGATCCTACTACGTTACCAATGCAGATTTACAGTATGCACAATGAAGCATCTGGACGATATGGAAGTTTACACATCATGGTGGCCTTTGTTATTACAACATCTCTTCCTCTCTCCTGTGATCCAAGCCATTATTAAATGCTTCTGTCCGGATACGAGAATTGATGAACCGTATTCCTTCTAGTGCCATAACGATCTGTAGTATGTACCTGTAACTGGTGGTATGTTTATGTTCAAGAGCGCCATGGCAAGACATTGGCAGGCTTATCACGGAGCTCCCAGAGCCATGAACCTCGTAAATCCTGAGCGTAACCATTGTGATATGAAGGCAGCCGAGATCATGATAATTGCATAACTGCGGGATGGAAAGTACGGTCTCAAGGCATGTAACTTGACCAAAACGGGGTTGTTGGAGATCAACTGCAGCAGGGAACAGCGGAGCCTCATGTTGGTAAAGTGCTAAACATAACCCTGCAAAAATGTACTATCAGCGTCACACTGCATGAATCACCTTGCAGGTATCTGTCTTGCAATGGTATACCAACACCAACAGCAGCATCAGTATGCAGACACCAGCGATTCGACGTAACTTTGTAGCCCTATGATCACCCCAGTAGGGGTTGGCATCACCGCTCTCTTTCACGCCCTCCTCTCTCCCCTCTCCCCCTTCAGCACACCTTCAGGTTCACAAGTGTTTATCGGTATTCCTGTCTCTGTTCATACCCAGTGACGAAGCTAGAATGGATTCCAAGCCTGACTTTGTCATTGTCGGAGGCGGTTTGGCAGGACTTGTCGTCGCCACGCGCCTGACAGAAAATCCAGAAACTACTGTTGTGGTGCTAGAAGCCGGTAAAGATCACAGCTCCGACCCTCGCATCCGCACCCCAGCATTCTGGATCTCCCTTCTCGGCCAGGATGACTTTGACTGGGACTACCGGAGCTCTGAGCAGGTGAGAATGCACCGGATGGACCTGGCCTTCGGGCAAAGACTGACATGCGCGACCATCAACAGAAAGGCCTCGATGGCAAGGTTGTTCCCCTCTCACAGGGGAAGCTGCTTGGCGGGTCCAGCGCTATCAACGGAGAGGCCTTCGTAGCCAACTCCAAGAGTGCTGTTGATGCCTGGGCCGAGTTTGGAAACCCAGGCTGGGATTGGGAGACCCTTGCACCCTATTACAGAAAGTCCCACACCTTGACCCGTCCGCCCCCTGCTGCTTGTGAGCATTTGCGCCTCGGCTACATCGACGACTCCGTACGGGGTACGAGCGGCCCAGTGCAAGCCAGCTTCCCAGAGGAAACTGACGATCCACTGCCTGCTGCGTGGGTTGACACTCTGGCAGCCCTGGGTTTCCCTGCCTCTGGTGACCCTTTCTCTGGCCAGTTCAGCGGTGGCTACATCAACGCCATGAATATTGATCCCGTGTCTAAGACGCGCAGCGATGTCGTCTCAGCCTACCTACAACCAGCCAAGGGTCGTGCCAATCTGCACATCGAACAGGGCGCTACCGTGGAGAAGCTCATCTTTGATACATCGAGCGGCAAACCAAAGGCCATTGGTGTCCAAGTGCGCAAAGAGGACAATGTTCTGAAGACTATCACGCCAGGCAAGGAGATCATCCTCGCAGCGGGCGCTTTTGGCACTCCGAAAATCCTCGAACTATCTGGCATTGGGTCGCGAGAGCATCTCGAACGACTGGGAATCACCGTCGTCGTTGATAACCCAAACGTCGGCGAAAACCTTCAAGACCACCCCAACACCAGCATGAGCTTCGAAGTCGTGGACGGTGTCAAGACCTTGGACGCTCTGAGCCGTCAGGAACCGGAAGCGGTCCACGCTGCTATGCAGCAGTACGTAAACGAGAAGTCTGGGCCATTCGCCACGAACGGAAATTTCGTGGGGTCTATCTTACCTTTGCCCGACTTCCAAGGTCCGAGTGGGAAAGCTACCCTGGATCGTATTTTGTCCACTACGACTGAAGATGCTACACCTGGGCTATTCTCACCTTTCCATGCATCCTTCGTGCATCGCGTCCTCGGTACTCCAACAGAGGGCGTTGGTAGCCTATTCACGTACCCATCGCGGTGCAATGTGATACCGACAGGCGCAGGTGCTAGTATCATCAACCACGGCGACGATAGCGCTCCTGGCAGCTTTCTCACTATCTGTGCCGCTCTTCTCTACCCCCTGAGTCGCGGAAGCTCGCATATCAGTTCGGCTGACCCTGCCGCCAAGCCGGTGATCGACCCACGCTACCTGGAGCATCCATTGGACCTCGAAGTGCTCGCACGTTTCCTGCAGTACATAGAGAAGATTACGCGCTCGCCACCACTGTCCAAATACTTTAAGCCGGATGGTAGGCGGAACTACGGAGCGCCGATGGACCTCAGCAGCTTGGAGGATGCGAAGCAGTACACCAAGAAGTCAGGGCTGAGCTGCTGGCATCCGACAAGCACTTGTGCCATGCTACCCGAGGAACGCGGGGGCGTTGTCAGCCCCGACCTACTGGTATACGGTGTCGAGGGGTTGCGAATCGTAGATTCCAGCGTAATTCCACTGGCAACCCGTGGAAACTGCCAAACCACTGTGTATGCTGTGGCAGAGCGTGCTGCCGATATTATCAAGAACAGCTACGGAGGCATGTGAAGGTGCTGCAGACAAGGACAAAGTAGATGCTGTAGTCTAGTGTGTTTTTGGATATTCAGTTGCGAAATTCAATTAAGCTCTTTTGTTTTGATTCGTATGTTTGACTGTCAATGTTGATTTGGTATGATAAACTCATCCCAAATATGCTCCGGTCTGTCCAGGAGCTCAGAGACGCTTGACATGCTACTTTGTTTCGTTGAACCTCGATTATGCACTTATCATTGAGTGAGTGGAAAATTGCTACCACGGCACTGGCTGAAGCCTCTATAGGGATCAGATAAAGAAAGAAAAGCCGTATTTCCTTCTGTCCGTCAGAAAGTGGGCTTCACGGAAGTGTGTGGCGGACTCTATAGGGGAGCTATCATAACCCTAGTAGAGGCTCTTTCAAAAAAGGTGGCTCACCCGCGACATTTGCTGTGCCTACATGTAGACAAGGCTGTACTCTTACTTAAGTTGCGCTGTGCAACTCTCCTTTTACATAGTGTTACATAATATAGGCATGACCTTAGGTTGTGTAAACATACGAATCATGTTGGGGGGTGCTGGGTATGGAGAAAGGGGGTCAGGGTCTCACATGGTATGAGAAGTAAAGGCTATCCTCTACCTCAAGGAGGGCTAGTCCATGTACCTTTCAACAGCTCGAATTTTGACCCTACATGCAATACCGCAGACCGTTGACTATTCATATTCCCACTCTATCGACCTGACAGATAATCCACGATTTATAAGGCTAATGCAACCCTTAGGAGTAATCCGCCCCTATAATCCGCCGGTGACTGCTAGCATACCCCCTATTCATCTACCAGAACGAATCCCAATGTTAGTGACCACACATGGCATGACTATATCCAGAACAACCGAGTCGGCGTTCATCTTGAAGATCTCTCAAGTAAGGAAATGCTCTTCTCGCAGGTACGCCATCGTCTCCTCATGTCCAACGCCAAAGAACGTATCATTTGGGACATCTTCCGGATCTTCGGTCTTGTTAGTAAAGCCCTCTTGGTTCCCTGTTGCCAGGTTTCGTTCATGGGTGCTTGTCGTACCGTGGTCATCGTGACTGGAATCTAGGATTCCCTCGTTATCAGACCCCAACTCGTCGTTCTCTGGCTCTCTAGCCGCATCACTGGTTTCTTCGCTGTTCGTTCCGCCGTCCGAATAGCCACCCGTATCACTGTCCAAACCAAAGTACGCCTTTATCTCACGGTACTCCGATTCCAAAAATATCTGGTGACCGTGGTAGTGCTCCCACTCAGACTCAGAAAGCTCTTGCGTCATTTCGTCCACCACCTCCTCCTTGCTGGGATCTATTTGGTCGCACAACTTTTGGTCTTCACTATTCCATCGAATGTGATCCTTCAACATTTTCACAATCGTCGTGTGCCCTTCTTTAGTTGCGAACTTGACGGCGCGCACATACTGTCAGGGTGTCACGCAACGCCACCACTGCAACGCGATGGCCACCATTTGGTGGCCACCAGCTTCTGCAATCCATCCATTCGGGATTTTCCCGAAATTGCGCAACCTGCAACGCAATCCACGATAGCTTCCTCGTTGCGCAACGGTTGCAGCGTTGCAGTGGCTGGTAATTTGTGGCTAGTATACACGCAGGCACCGCCACATTGCCGGGACTAGTATGGGTTGGAAATAAGGGGTCCGGGCGCTGGAGGGTAGGAGAGGGAGGGGGGTTGCGGAGGGGGAGGTAATTAAGGGGTAGTATGGATCGGAAAAATAAAAGATACGCTTCGAATACGTATATCCTAACGCGTACGGCTTCCAAATACCAAGAATTCATTACACAACCTTTATATATACCCTCACTTTTAGGGTATTGCAACCGTGCAATTCCACTGCAATTTGGTTGCAATTGCGCAACGGCAATCCATCAAATCTAAGGGGCTGGTTGCAGTTACTGCAATCCATCCATTACAGGTCCTGGTTGCAGTGGATTGCGTTGCGTGACACCCTGCATACTGTATTCGGTGATCTTCGGACTCTCCGGTGTCCCGAAGGCATAGGAGAAGTAGTTTCATTATATCCAGTCGTCCGGCTTGCGCAGCACCTTCGATGGCTGTTCTCCCGTCAATACGTGCCCTTGGTGCATTGACCTTCGCTCCTCTGCGTAAAAGGATACGGACGATTCCAATGTAACCCCTCATTACTGCGCCCTGCAAGCACGTCGCCCCTTTAAGATAGAATGGAGGTGCATTCACGTTGGTGCCCAGCGCCAGCAATCGGTTGACGATGTCGAGGTTTGCTTGTGTCGTGGCAGCTTGTAAAATTGTTGATCGCGGTTGATGGTAGTATTCCAGAGGTAAGCCATTGCGTAATCTACCAGGTGTGCTATCATAACCACCAGGAAGAGTTGGGAAGTAAGATACTAATGGGGGTTCGTATGTATCTCCCACCATAGCACACTCTTCAATGAGTTTCTTGACCAAGTTGGGGTTACTGTTGATAGCCATAGATAAGGGCGATTGCTGTCCATAAGGCCGCTGGACTGGAAGCCCATTGACATTTGCACCAGCTTTGATGAGCACTTCCAGCCTGAAGTTATCAATGAGCGGAATTACATAGATAAGATTCAAGTCCTCGGCAGAGACACCCAGCTCTATGAAAGTTTCCACTACTCGTTTTTGTGGATATTGTGACTCGAAGTGGATCGCAAATTCCAGGAGGTGAATTTGTCTTTCTTCTGTGATATAAGTCCTAGTTAACTCTCGTGCTTTTGATACTACTGGCTTGATTTCATAGATCTCATTCGAACTTTGCGTTGTGTACCAACATACTCCTCTGGGGTCCAGTATCCAAGCCAAGTGAGTCCTCCATCCTCCAGGCAAGAATTTTGGAGTAGAAAGTAATCGACTCAGTCGTAAATCCTGGTTTATAACTGCAACAGCCAGTGCAGCTACTTCCAACTTGTCTCTTGGCGCTGCAGTTCTATGTTCAAGCAGCCTCCCAACTATGGAGGGACTGTTAGTCCGCAGCTCGAAGCATACGGCTTCATACAAGGAGATCGAATCATATACCGTATCTTCCAGGGCCGTTGAGATCATCTTCGGATCTCCAATGACTAACGCTGCCTCTAAGAGAGACAGTCCATCAGTAGCACCCTTTTGTAGGAATAGTTTGATCGCGACAGGGTTCCTCGACTCGAGAGCGTTCAGTGCCACGCTGCCTTCCACTGCCGCTCCAGCCTCAAATAGCATGTTGATAAGCTCAAGGTTTCCAATCCTAGCAGCTTTCTTCAATTCAAATCCGAGGAGTCTCGGTCGATGTAGTAGTATGATTTTCGCGATTTCCACGTTGCTCATCTCGAGGGCTAGAGATAGGGGCGTAAGTTCGACCACTCGTGTTTCCCGTTGGGCTGACTCAAAATCATTCTGCTGATTTGTGCCAATCCCCAAATACTCAGATGTTGCATCCGCAGAGCTTTTGGTAGGCCTACTGGAAGGTTGCGATGGTGCTCTATCCACCCTGATAGGCCGATGTTTCCAATTCGCGTCAGCTCCGAGTTCTAGTAACAGCTGAACAACGCGAGGGTATTCATTGAGGATTGCGAGGTGCAGTAAATAGAGTGTAGGGCGTTTAGACCATAGACCATTCATCTCTCTGTAATCTCCAAACCTGATCAGCGCTTTAAGTTTATCTAACACGCATTCTTCTTGACGGTCCCTTAAATAGCCGCCGTTTCGCCTATGCAGGGCGCTTATAATGGTATTTTGCAAAGTCTTATAGAAATTTGAAGGCGTGAAACGATCTACCGCCGATACAAAAGCTTCCGGTGATAGCATATTCTGAAGCGTGGGTATTGTTTTCCCGAGTCGTAGCCTCTTGTCAGGGTATGGCGTCACGTGACCCCTACAGGGGCTCGTGAGGGGTATAAATACAGGTCCGTACGGCTTCTGGGCTTCCTGGAATCCTAAAAGGTTAGGTTTCAGACTGTTATTAATACGAAAGGTTGCCCTGGTACTCTGATCTTACACAAAAACTGACAGACTAAAACCTTTCCATTAAAGGTCAGACCGTTAGGGCGTTAGGGCAATTAGTTAATTAAAGTTATCGTCGTCGCCGTTACTTCGCCGCGTATTTTCGTCGTCGCTATTGCTGTACGTATTATTCCGTTTTAATCGATTATTAACGTAACTGCTTTTAATGTTGTTACTAAATTAAATATTCGTAATGCCGTCGTTATACGGATTATTACGAATTAGCTAGATTTTTCGGTCGAATAATTAAAGTTATATTATATCGCAATTGCTTTAAAAGTTTAAAGCGAAACCGTTATGGACGAGTTATTTGTTATATCGTTACTTCGGAAATTCGAAGCGGAATCGTTACGAATAAACTGTTATACCGTCGCTTTAAAAAATTCGAAGTGCGTTATAAACATTACGTTATAAACATTGCGTTACAAATATTACGAACGAGCTGTTATTATCGTTTTAGCTATATATTGGACGTTTGCGAATAACGCGCTAAGCGAATGCTTTCGAGCCGTCGTTTGGTTAAATTGCGTATCGTAGCATTCGAGAAGTAATTTGCTATGCCGCTACGAACGCGCTGTTATGTCGTTACGATAAATAAATGGCGTCCGAAAATATAAGACGGCCAGAATTATAATCGTAATCGTTATAAACGCGTGGCTGTATTGTTACGTAACGTTTGATTAATTGCGACATCCGAAAAGGTAGGATGGCCGGATCGAATCGTAAACGTTGCAAACGGGCTGCCATGCCGTTACGCTGGAATCGTTGCGCTGGAAGCGTTACGAACGAGCTACTATGCCGTTGCGCTAAAGTGGCATCCGAAAATATAAAATAACCGAATCGAATCGTAACCGTTACGAACGCGCTGTTATGCCGCTATAATAAATAAGTGGCGTCCGAAAATGTAAAACGGCCAGAATTGTAATCGTAATTGTTACAAACGGGCTGCCATGCCGTTGCGCTAAAGTGGCGTCCGAAAATATAAAACGGCCAGGATTATAATCGTAATCGTTATAAGCGGGCTGTCATGCCGCTATAATAAATGGATGACATCCGAAAACGTAAAATGGCCAAGATCGTTGCGTAACGTTTAATTAATTGCGGCGTCCGAAAAGGTAAGATAGCCGGATCGAATCGTAATCGTTACGAACGGGCTGTTATGCCGTTGCGATGGCTGAAATGGCATCCGAAAATATAAAATGGCCAAATTATTTCTCGTAATTAACGCGAACAAGCTGTTATGCCGTTGCGTTAAATAAGCGTTACGAATGCGCTATTATGCTGCTACAAACGCAAACGTATCGGGATCGCTACAATTGTTGCAATGAAATTAATGGATAAAATTAAGAAATAAAGCTAATGTGGTAAATATCGTAAACCATGCCGGCGCCTTTGGTTTTAAAACAAAACCCTAAAAGAAAGGGGGCTGTTCTGAAATAAAAAAGATATATCGGAACCGTTGCGTAGAATTAATGGATAAAGCTAATGAATAAAGTTAATGGATAACGTTAATGAATAAGATTAATGGATAAAATTGCTGGATAAAAAAAAGGGCGTATCGGTTAAGCGGCTGAATCGTTGCAATGAAGCTGATAAATAAAGCTAACGGATAAAGCTAATAAGTAACGTTAATAAATGGAGTTAATAAATGAAGTTAATAAATAAAATTAATAAATAAAAGAGAGGGCGTATTAATTAAGCGGCTAAATCGTTGCAATAAAGCTAATAAAGAAGCAAATAAATGGAGTTAATGAATAAAATTAATGAATGGAATTGCTGAATAAAAAGCGTACCGATTAAGCGGCTGGATCGTTACGATGAAATTAATGGATATCGCGAACTATGCCGGCGCCTTGGTTTTGGGGACAAAACCCTAGAAGAAGGGGGGCTCTGTCAGGATATGGCGTCACGTAACCCCTACAGGGGCTCGTAAGGGATATAAATACAGGTCCGTACGGCTTCTGGGCTTCCTGGAATCCTAGAAGGTTAGGTTTCAAACTGTTATTAATACGAAAGGTTGCCCTAGCACTCTAATCTTACACAAAAACTGACACCTCTTTAATGATTCATCGTGAAATAATGAAATCATTGCACCATCCGAAAATCCAGCCGCTACTCGAAGTGCCTCCGGTCCAATCGTGGCGCCATTCCGAAGCAGCCAGGAGGCGAGAGTTGTGTTTCCGCGTGCAACCGCCAACAAGAGCAAGTTTGGTCGGTTCTTAGTGGTTAAGGATTCAATCAGATTAGCACCCTTTGCAATAAGCAACTCGACTAGCTGCATTACTGCATCGTGCCTTGACCCTTGTGCTGCGAATTCCAATGGTAGTGGTGAGTCTTGATCACTAAATCCCAAATTCGGGTCCGCTCCCGCATCAAGCAATGCCGAACAGCAGGCAATATGCCCATAATAGGTGGCAATCTGGAGTAGAGTTCCATATTGACACCATGTATCCTCGGTGACATAACCCAGGGAGTACGATGAAACCATAAAATAGGTGAAAACGTAGTTGTCAACTCGAGTATAGCCGTTTGGATTAATGCCTGCTGATAAAAGCCAGTCAAGAATATGACCCCTATTTTTAGCAACGGAATAGGACAGGAGGCGTTTGAGAAAAACCTCGTTAGTTTCGCCGGACGACCGTGCAATGATCCGAACGTTTCTTTCGATCAACAATCCGAGGTCTTCCAAAAGCTTGAACGGGTCAGTTCTGTAACCGGCCAAACGCTTGAGCTCACGATCCATATTGTTTGAGATGAAATACACCAGTAATCGAACGAGCTCAATCGAGGCTGATTCACGAGAACCCGCCAAGAATAGTTCTGCAGTCGTAGTATGGTCGCCCCCGTGAAGTTCGGGGGTGAAAACGTTCAGGTAATCCGTTATATAGAGGACGGAAGATATCCTGGCTTGTCCAAGAACTTGGTTATTTTGGCCATCATTGATATTCAATTGCAAGAATCTAGCTATGACTGGCCCAAGGTTGTCATATTCTATCTTCGGGGATTCACATCCGTGAGGCCTCGTTGGGATAAGAGCTGCAACTCGCGTTACTATCGACCATCCTAAAAAGGAACGGTGGCAGTACCTTCAAATTGGCGGTTGAACCGTATGTATGGCAGATCCTCTGGCCATGTACCTATATATCCTTCTGGAGGTGGTGTTTGTATACGCACTGGTATACCTTCAGGCTGCGTAAGAGACAATTGCTCTAGTCTTGTTAGCAACATGTTGCAATAAAGGCCACTTTTTTATTTAGAAGCCATACTCAGTGAATACCTCTGGGCTAAGGTTGGTCTCTGATGAGAGCGTATTCTTTGCAAAACCCTCTCCGGGGGTATGCGGACACCTGAAAGAAGAACCTCACTCTGCCTCCCTTCAGCTATCCGTTGGTCCAGTATGTTTCGGGCCCATTGCCATCCACTTTCGGTAAGCTTCTGGCGATAGTTCCATTTCTTCAGGCGGTATTCATAGTCTCTCGGTCTTCGATAGTCAGATGCTTGAACACCATTATGGAGGCCTGTGACTGGCATGGTAAAATGGAGCATTATCACTTACTTCTTGCAGAACTGGTAGTGCTCCTTCATGTACTCCGCGACCTGTGTATAGGATTTGCGCTCGACAACGAATTGTCGGTAAATCTGTTTCCTGTGAACCTCCCACTCATCCCAGACTGTCTGATGGTGTTGTATTGACTGATACATGTGCGCTGGAGGAAAGTTATTGCTCAAGGGTGTGGTTATTTGAAGTTGGGGAAGATGAGATTGCCGTCAGGCTTTGGAGGTCGGCAATCATCATTATATGTATTCAGGCATCTGTCCGAGCCTTACGTGACGTGAATTCCTGCAACCGAAGTCAGTAGAGAAAGTCGCAGACCTGATTGGATAACGACACAACACAAATTGCCACAATACGACCTCGAATTGCGCATGGCAAGACGGGATTGGATCAGAGCACAACCCAAAGACTCCACATTGCTGCATTGTCATAGAACGGGGCGATGTTCCTTCCCAGGCTTCCCCTGAGAAGCTTTGTGATTGGGTGATATCGCAACCCGAAAGTGGCCCAGCTGATATGTTGACCGAAGCCTTCAGCATGAGCACGGCAGGCTGAGCCACTGGGTGCATGCACGAAATCACTGCTTGGGGTATGGCGTTTTCCGAAAACCCAAAGGCATTCTTATGCCTGCACCGTGGTAGTCAATGGTACACCACGAAGGACATTAATCTTTGAATGGTAAATTTATAAAGCTACATATTGCCTGCATGGCGTGGTGAGCTAAAGGTCCCGTCAGGATGTGGTCAGTTCAAGACTGAAGAAACTCTTGACAATCCCTGTGTTCTGACCTCGATATCTTCAATTACCTCTCTAAGTCATCCCCCTCGAGTCTTCCATGCCGCTATCAACAGAAACCATCGTTGCGATCGTCAGCCTCTTCGTTGCGCTCCCTTCTTCCGTCTACATATTAGCAACTTGGATCAGACGGAGGAGAAATGGACGAGCTATGCAAGGTACAAGTTCTATTGCTTCAGCACTCAAGACGGCACTGACAATTGATGTAGGACCTGGTCTGCATAATCGCCCTCTGCAGCTCAGGAGGATGAGGACTGTTCATGAACTAGTTGGTTGCGCTCACTTATTGCTCGAAGAAGGCATGCGGGATGGAGTTTGATAATTTCATATTCTGAGTGAGGGGGGGGGGGGGGGGGACGGGCGTTGTCGGGGGGTTCATACGTATAGCCATGAACAAATACTATTGCATGTTAGTTCGAGCATTTCCGGCTATGCTTAAAAGCTTTCTCTTCTCATATCTCTAGATATAATTTATCATAAACGCGTTCCTAATACGTTCAGAGCCCTCGCCACAGCTACTTCATTAAACCATGGATGATACATGATATCAAGGGTGTAACTTTGACCTTTATAACTTGATGCAGTATGGTACGCCCTCTATAAACTAATCTCAGGCTGGATACAGACTTATCACTTGCGTACCGTATATCGCTTTCACTCACTCAGGCACTCACTCACTCACTCAATCCACCGCTTCAGCCCCCGCAGCCTCTCCTTCGCGTCCTCAAGGACGTGGTCCTCCTTGCAGACGGCGAAGCGCATGTAGTCCTCGGCGATCCAGGCGTTGTCGTCGGTGTAGAACTCGGTGGGGGGGATGGCGGCGACGCCGAGCTCCTGGATGAGGAACCAGGCGAGGCGGAAGTCGCGCGGGCGCGACGCCACGTGCGGGGGGAAGGGGTAGTCCGACGGGAGCCGCACGCGCGCCATGTTCACCATGACGAAGTAGCCGCCCTCGGGCTCCGTGTAGGGGAGGCCCAGCTCCGCCCACACCTCGTTGAACCGCGCCATCTTGCCCCGCATGTCCCGCACCGTCTCGTCCCAGAACCCTTCGCGCTCGGCTTGCTCGAAGCCTAGGGTCGTCGCCGTTAGTTATTAAGAAGTCTGGTGCTGGACTTCAACTAGTGGGGAGAAAAGGGGGATGGGAAGTGGGGCCGGTTGAAAGGGGGGTGAAAGGGGAATAGGGGAATAGGGGGCGAAAGGGGGAAAGGGGGGGAAAGGGGGGAAAGAGAATAAAGAGGAAATGATATAAATCCACGTACCGATGGCGCATGCTTCTTGCAGTGGCGAGACAGATGAATAGCAGATCCGCGTATGGGCTGCAGAGACGTATTTGATCAAGTGCGCAGGGCCCATCAACCAACCTAGAGATAGTCAGTCACACAAGTCTAAAACATAAATAGAGGGAATAGCCTTAGCCTTTCTGAACTAACCGACTCGCCAACCGGTGGCGTAGAAGTTCTTGCCAGCCGAGCCGACGGTGAGAGTCAACCTCTCGATCTCAGGAGACAGCGTCGCGACCCTCGTGAAGGGCACGTAGTACAGGCGGTCGTACACCTCGTCCGACAGGATGATGATTTCGTTCTTGACGCAGAGGTCGCCTATCCTCTGGAGCTCTTCCTTGGAGAAGACCTTGCCAACGGGGTTGTCTGGCGAGATCAAAGTTTACACGTCAGCGTCAGGCACCAAAGGAGAAGGGAAAGCAAAGGACACTTCACACGTACGGGGGGTGTTGATGACGATCATCTTCGTCTTGGGCGTGATGGCGGCCTCGAGCTTCTCGAAGTCTACCGTCCACTCGGAGGACGAGCACGTCTTGACGGCGCCTTCTTTCGGCGCAGATAGGGGCACGTAGACGATCTTGCCGCCGGGCATCTCGATGTTGCTGATGTATCTGGGGCAATATCGTCAGCTTGTCTTTCGCATCCAGAGCGAAAGAAAGAAATAAATGAATAAAAGAAAGCAACCTTACTGGTCGAAGAAAGGCTCGAAGATGATGACCTCATCCCCCGGCTCGACGAAGGCCATGAACGCGCTCAGCATGCCCTCGTTGGCGCCGGTCGTGATGGTGACCTCGGTCTCGGGGTCGAGCTTGCGGCCCCAGTACGGCGCGTAGGCGTCGGAGATGGCCTTCTTCAACCGCGGCCGGCCCTTGGTCGGGCTGTACTGGTTGCAGTCGACGCGGTTGAGAGCGTCCTTGGCGGCGTTGATGATGAAAGGGGGCGGGTTGTAGCCGAAGAAGCCCTGGCCCATGTTCACGATGGGCTGCTTGGGCGAGGCTGCCGCCGCCTCGTTGATGATGGACCTTAGTTTTGTGCAGCACGGTCAGCATGCAATCTTCTGCATACCTACTGTCCCACCATCCTAGAGCACCAAGCTTCGGATATAATGGAAATGGAATGGGGGTATGAGTCTCACCAGACATCTTGTCTCTGCCCCGCGACCCGAGCCGCGGGCTTGAGCTTGGCCGGTAGTTCGGCCGCCATGGTTGAGTGAAAGCCTCGGCGCTGGTAAACCCGAGAAGAGGGACCGGCGGTTAGGGGAGAAGTGGTAGTAAGACGCAAGCTCCGGAAGTAGAATCTCGAGCCGACGATAGGCTTCATATAGAGATCCGAATCAACTCGCCTCTTCGATTTATTTTCCCCCCTTCTGGAAAGTTTTTGAACTCAAACTCCGGATGTATATATCTAGAGCCGTGAATCCCGCTAACGTCCGGTCCAATACCTTGACTTGACGTGGTATGCGATATATTCCCCTTATTATATTAGGCGTGCGGGCTCAAAAGCGGGTGGACTCAAGTGCCCGCCGCTTAGAACTAAGTTTAAGGGCTTCCGGGATCGGGCCTGATCTGCAGCAGCCCAATTGGCAATTGTATTTTAGCAATTTATTAATCTCGACAAACCAATCGCTGATTCTCGGTTTGATTCGTCTAACCAGTAAGCCGGATGTCACGCAATCCCCTGTAAAATGACGCTGTCCAATGCTACATACATACATAGCTTGGTACTTTGTATGTATTGTACCTAGCACCTCGGTACTCAACTATGACCCATGCCGAGACCTGAAGTTGGAAGCCGGAGTTTCCCGTATCACTTGAAGAAAGGCGCTTGGACCACCCGATCCCCCAGAAAAGCTGATCGTGAGATTAGGTAAACCGGTAACTAAGGGGGACCTAAGCACCTGCATTCGACAGATCCCGAAGTCCCGACGTCAGGCCTTGCTCCACTGAAAGCCGCCGGCAATCCGGTCCTCTAGAGGTAACTACCGCCTCTAATTACCTAAGATCAATCACCCCTCCCTAGGCAGCCCCACCTAGGTGCCAGATAATTTATTGATTTCGCGAACGCGTTTTTATTCTGTAAAGGTATGGGCGCACCGGGCGGCATACCTACTTAAGTACGGATAAGGGATTATTTGCACATGTTGTGCAAATACTGCTGATCTTTTGCACTTGTGAAAGGCCATTAGCGGAGTGGCTAGTCCCTTGGCATTCTGTTACATTGTATTTGCACAACATGGGTGAATGGAGCTCCCATGCGCCTGGGTTCGAGCCCCAGGCTGGCTTTGGGCCTCCTACCCGCTCACAAACGCAGGTGGCTGACGGCGAGCTAGCTAGGGACCACCTAGCTGGGCGGTCAGTGCGCAATTGCCGAGGCAGCCCAAGAGGCCATTCCGGAATTGGCAACACTTGTATGTTTGGGGGTCTAACGTGCTTAAGAACGTCTGCACTTTCCAGCCTGCCAGCTAAGCCGTCGAGACGTCGGCTAGTGGAGGGGGAAATAGTGTAAAGGTATGGGCGCACCGGGCGGCATACCTACTTAAGTACGGATAAGGGATTATTTGCACATGTTGTGCAAATACTGCTGATCTTTTGCACTTGTGAAAGGCCATTAGCGGAGTGGCTAGTTTCTTGGCATTCTGTTACATATTCCTTTATTGATTTGTTTGTTTATATAACCCCTTTTCTTCTTCCCATTTATCGAAAAGGAAACTTATTATCTTCATTTCCAGAATCCGACGATTTTAATAATATGTAAGCCTTTGCTTAATTCCGAGCCGCCGTTGCTATTTAAAGCGTAAAAAATGGGGCTTTTATTCGGAGGTTCTTTATTAATTACTAGGTTAATTATAATTACGTTATACGCCGTATTAAAGGCCTATTTATTTGCGAAAACGTTAATGAGATTCGTTAAAAGCTTAGTAAAGCTTAGAAATAATTTCTAGCCGATTAAATCGTAACTTAAGGCAATTTAAGGTATGCGTTATTTTATTTTCGCTTTCGGCTTTTCGTTTAGCGCTTTCTTATTTATAACGGCAGCGTTGCATATTTCGAAAAAAACTGGCATTACGGTTTTTTCGTTCGAAACCTTTCCGTAAAAACCATTAAGGGTAAGATTATCGATTATAAGCGTTTAAATGGAATTTCGGTATAGTTTTTCGATATTTTAATAAGTTACCTTGATATAAACGAAGTTAAGAATATCCTTTTGCGGTTTCGGTATAACGCCGATAAATTCGGCTTAATGGAAAGGGTTAGGAATAATTCCTTCGTACTTAAAGCTGCCTATAAAAAGTATATACATTTTAAAAATCCCCTTAAACGCAAGTAAATAACCATATTGGCATATATTAGTGCTAACGGTAAAGTTTTTTCGCCCTTTATTATTTTCGCCGAAACAAATGTATAATAATAATGGTTTCTTAATAAAAAGAACCAATTATACGAAGATTAATATTTTATTACATCTTCGAATAAATAAACGAATAACGATATCGCAATAAAGTGGCTAAACGAGGTCTTTATTTCGCATACGAAGCCCGACGATTCCAATTAATGGCGCTTATTTATTTTTAACGGTTACGGCAATTATATATCCGACAATTTTATATGGCTTTGCTTGCTTTATAAAATTTGGGTTATATTTTTTCTTATTCATTCGTTTCATATATTTCAGTTCTTAGATATGGGTATATTTTCGGCCCTTAAGGGGTTCTTTCGGTATAAGTTTCGGCTTCGGTTATTCGGACGTTTATTCGAAAATACGAATAAGGTGAACTTTTTATACGCTTTTTTATAGGCCTAAAATCGAACCATGGTATTTCGGTATATTAAAACCGCATAAAAGGCAAATGGAATGTAGCTAATCGATAAAAACCAGCCCTTTCGGAATCCCTTTTTAACCTAAGGTATTTTCTTAAATATGGTATTTATTATTCCGGCGCTTATCGTATTTCTTAGGCTTGATTTCGTTACTTTAATAATTGAAATAACCGTATTTATACTTAAGTCGTTTAAGGAAGTATATAGGATCGAATTTAATTTTTATTTTATCGATCTTATTTTCGGTAATGCTATATCGCGGCTGTTATTTCGAAAATTCGGCAAAACATTTAATAATAGGATTAATTAACTTTCGGCGACGGAATTTAAAATGTAACAATTAACGGCAACATTAAAAAAAGCGGTTCCGAAAAAGCGGAAACGAGTTATGGCAAACCCAAACGAGGGCTTTATACGTATAAAAAGGATTAAGAAAGTAAAGGCGGAAATGATAAGGGCAATATCGGAACTTTTAACGGTTACTTTTCGAAATTAAATAAAAGAAATACCGGTATAAGCCAGTATAAGTAACGATGGGATTTAAGAATATATTAAGGTATTGGGTTTTAATTCGGAAGAAGAATCGTCGGAATTTAATGGAGAATGGGTGGGTTAAATATAATAGGAAGGTTAAGGATAACTTCAAATTCGAGTGGCTTTTTGGGGGGTCTGCCCGTAAAGGGGTGATTGATCTTAGACTACATACATACGTGAGGCCCCCCCGATCCGGAGGAGCACAAGAGCCCAAGTGTTAAATGCCAGCTTTAGGTGGTCAGTGCGTACAGCTTCTAGTACTAGCTAGGCTAGCTGCAAGTGCGGAAAACCTTCCAGTAGCAGGTGCCAGGTGCGCAGAAGCTTCGCATCGCCAGGTGCCAAGTGCCCAAAAGCTTCCAGTGCCAGTTGCCAACGGCCCCCCCTCCCCCCCCAACCCCCCCTCCCCCCCCCGAAGGAGGGGGGGAGGGGGGGCTTTTCCACTCCGGCAGACCCGTAATTCCGTACGATGCACCCAATTGCAGCTCACAGCTTACGTACCTGGACCCGTAATTCCGTATAATACACCCAATCATGGCCCCTACAGCCTAGGTGGCTTACGTAAGCTAGGTGCCTTATACCACCTACCTGCTGCCACCTACCTGCTGCCACCTACCTGCTGCCACCGACCTACTGCCACCTACCTACCTGCTGCCACCTACCTACCTGCTGCCACCTACCTACCTGCTGCCACCTACCTACCTGCTGCCACCTACCTACCTGCTGCTACCTACCTACCTGCTGCCACTTACCTACCTATTGCCACTTACCTACCTGCTGCCACCTACCTACCTGCTGCCACCTACCTACCTGCAGCGCCAGGTGCCAGATACCCAAAAGCTTCCAGTGCCAGTTGCCAACGGCCCCCCCTCCCCCCCCAACCCCCCCTCCCCCCCTCCTTCGGGGGGGGGAGGAGGGGCTTTTCCATTCCGGCAGACCCGTAATTCCGTATAATACACCCAATCACGGCCCTTACAGCCTAGGTGGCTTACGTAAGCTAGGTGCCTTATACCACCTACCTGCTGCCACCTACCTACCTGCTGCCACCTACCTACCTACTGCCACCTACCTACCTGCTGCCACCTACCTACCTACTGCCACCTACCTACCTACTGCCACCTACCTACCTACTGCCACCTACCTACCTACTGCCACCTACCTACCTACTACCACCTACCTACCTGCTGCCACTTACCTACCTACTGCCACTTACCTACCTGCTGCCACCTACCTACCTGCTACCACCTACCTACCTACTGCCACTTACTTACCTGCTGCCACCTACCTACCTGCTGCCACCTACCTACCTACTGCCACTTACTTACCTGCTGCCACCTACCTACCTGCTGCCACCTACCTGCTGCCACAATTCGAGCCCTCCGATTGGGTGCATCCTCTAGTTATATGGGTCACCTACCTGTATTAGTACTAATAGCTGCTGGCACCTACAATTGCACCTAGCTGTAATTACACCTAGCTGTTCCAAACCACCTAGCTATTGCAAGCCCCCTAGCTTACGTAAGCGGCCGAACTGCTGCTGCCACTTACCTACCTGCTGCCACCTACCTACCTACTACCACTTACCTACCTACTGCCACCTACCTACCTGCTGCCACCTACCTACCTGCTACCACCTACCTACCTACTGCCACTTACTTACCTGCTGCCACCTACCTACCTGCTGCCACCTACCTGCTGCCACAGTTCGAGCCCTCC